>JANHFL010002775.1:102477-114094 GCA_032468155.1 Oxyrhabdium leporinum | reverse complement strand
TTTTGGTCAGAACCCGATTTGGTCGTGGTCAGAAGCGTTCGTGACCAGAGGTTCTACTGTACGTGAATGAGATCGTGGCCAAGGAACTCCGAGCTGCTCGTATTCTTGTGTGTGAGGAAGGAGCTCACAGCTTGGGCCCATTTTCTTAAACACTTCCCGGCCACTATGGGATGCTCCCATGCTACGTCCAGCCCTTCCCTCCCGCTCCCACAACCCTACTTGGCCAGTCCCACCTCCAGGTCTCTTACACCCCCATTCATCCCGGGCTCTGGCTCTGCTTTTGGCCCCAGCAACAGCTTTCTACTCCCAAACAATCCCGATACATTCACCTCCAGCCGTCCCTAACAATACAGCCCGCTCCTCCAGTCGGTGCCCAAGCCTTTGGGGCAACCCGAAGACTTCGATATCCACCCCTCTTTTATTTCTCCCTCTTCCCACCCGGCCTCTTCCAGTCACCTGGCCCGTCGCTCCGCTTACCGCGATGACGACGATATCTTCGCCTTGGAACTTGGCAATATACTTGTCGCCTCGAATCACTTCCGAATCATTGAGAGGTCTGAAGCGACACATCACTTTGATGTTGCACTCCGCCGGGTCCGCCATCTTAGGCCAAAACCGCCGCCACCGGCTGCCGCTACTGATTTTCCCTCTGGGATGTCGACTGTCAAACTCCCCTACTGCTCAGCTCCCGAATCTACTGCCGAATTATCGTTTCCTTGGGGGAGGGGGAAACCTACACCCTCCGGCACACTGGGAATGAAGAAAGGCTTTTTCGCCCCCTGCCCTACCGCGAACTCCTGCACTCACTCCCTTTCCAATATGGCAGCCATGGTGGCACCCGCAACCGGCGAATCAGAGACCTCCCCTTCTCTGGGTGGGGGCGGAGTTGACAGCTGGCTTGGGAGGAGTGACGTAATCCTCTGGCAGGGATGTCAACGGTTTCTTCGCCTTCTCACTCTCTGCGCAGACGCGGAAACGGCTCTGTGTTTTTTCAGCTTGAAGCAAGCGACACGGTAACTTGGGCAGTGGACTCCATCAGCCAGAGGTGGAGCTAGCTAGACCAAATTGCGCGTGATGGACAAACGGAAAAGCAGAGATTCGAGCAAGGAGGGTATTAATGCGTAGGCGCTCACTGCTTTAAGCATGGAAATCTGGAAGGGGGTTGAGGAAAGAGGGGGAAGTGGCTCGGGTGTTGGAAATGGGAGAGATTGGATTTTCTACAGCTTCAAACTGACTGGCTCATCTCAGAAAACTGGCTTCGTCTTTGGATGGGGGACCATCAAGGAATCCCAGGGCTAACTAGAAATTTGAATACACTTTGCCCATGAAGGCAATAACAATCCACACTTTTGTTGTGACCAGAAAAACGTGTTTCCATGTGTCCAACTTGTCTCCAGGAGACTTTACCTGGTATGAAAGTGTTCAACTGCTGGATCATGGCACTGAAAGCCAAATCTGGCCCTCGGTTCTGCCTCAATTTATCTTCCCAATAAGCAACTGAATCAGAAGATCATTTAAAAGCAGTGTGGGAAGAAATGTCCATCTGGGTTCAGTTCCAAGTGGGAAAAAAGAGACTGGAAACATGTAGACTGCTTGGAAGGATGGTTTTAATGGTGGACAGGACCACATGGTTTTGAAATCCTGGGCAAAAAATGAGCACATGGTTGAGAGGGAGACAGATTTATACCCTCTGTTGGGCTTTGAACTTGCTTCCTGTTCCTGTGGCATGAAATGTTATCCTGTGTCAGCATTCCAGGAATTACAGTCATTGCAAATCAGAACTCTGAGGCAATTCAATTCCTCAAAGAACAATTTTTATTGGAAATACCATCCTGGTACAAACTGGTGAAAAGCCAGTTCTGGATCTTCCCGGGCTTTTCACAACCTTAAAAGAAAATGTTTCCAGTCTTTCCAAAACAATAAATCACATTGTCCAATCTGGATACTAGCTGGTTGCTTGGTTACAACTCTCTCCTCCTCCTGGGGCCGGCCAGCCATTGGAATGACTCTGACTCACCAGAGAGCTATTCTATTTTGTCTTTCAAATTCCCTCTATTATTCCCCCCTTCATTTCCATACTGTGTCAGCCCAAAATCCAGCTACAGGCCTGACAGGCTGCCCCCCCTCAGTTGACAAGACATTTCATATGGTCACAGGACATACTGCGAGGTTAGTTGAAGACTCCTAACCTCCCTCCCTCAGCTCAAAGTTGAATCATTTAAAATATTGTGCCCAGTGGACCTGTTTTGGGGAGAGCTTTTGGGTTTTTTTTTAGTGCCTATAGGTTCTTGTGATCAATTCATACCTCAAACGGTACGTCACTGCCCTCAAGGAAGTGTCTCCACATTAGCAGGGCCCACCTGATCACATAAGCCTCTTTCTTCTACACCGCCCACCTCCATTCAGTGTCAGTCAGTTTTTTGGAGGTATAAGCTGCCGTCTGCATTTCTTTGTAGGAGAATGGCTGCGATGGCCACATTGCTGGTATTGACTTAGATTACAAAGGGTCTGAGTCAGGGTGTTTGAGGATTGGCTTCTTGGTGAACAGCCTCTTCAACTCCTTGAAAGCCCACTGACATTCCAGGGTTCACTGTAGGGGCTGACTCGGTTGTGGTTGTTGAAACCCCCCCCCCCATTTTTAGAGTTTGGTGATGGGCAGGATGATTTTAGCAAATGAGGGGATAAACTGCCGGTAGAAGTTTGCAAGCCCCAGGAAGCTTTGCAGCTGTTTTCATGTACATGGGGGTTGCCAGTCTAGAATGGCATTCACTTTACAGGTCCATCTCTATGCCCCTGCTCGACGCCTGGTAGCACCTGAGACCTTGTACCACTAATGAGTCACATAACACCAGGGAGGGAAAATGGCTACTTGGGCCCCAGTTGGACATTATCACTTAGGGGTGTACTCACTTTTTTTGCCAGCAGTTTAAACATAAATGGCTGTGTGTTGCATTATTTTGAGGGGACAGCACATTTACACTGTTATACAAGCAGTATACTCACTACTTTACATTGTAGCCAAGTGTCATTTCTTCAGTGTTGTCACATGAAAAGATATACTTAAATGTTTACAAAATGTGAGGGGTATATTCACTTCTGTGACATACTGTATGTAACATTATATTATATTACACCAGTAAGAACATGTTGCACGTTGCGCTGGCTGGCCCTGCAAGTTCAGAAGTCTGACAGCCCACAGATAAAAGCTATTTTTCAGCCTATTTATTTGGCTGGCTATGCTTCTATATCTCCTGCCTGATGGTAGCGGGTCCTGGCAATTTCATCCAATGGTGTCAGGCGACAGCCCATAATCATATACTATAGACAGGGATCTATAGTATATAAATAAGTGTATCATACATTGTATCAGAAGTGCTTTTACATTAAGGCCTGTGTGACAATGAAGTAATCCCAAACTGGCAGAAGGCTGGAGAAAGATTCCATGGAATCTTTCAATTATTATAGATTTCTAAATGAGGAGACATATCAAATATCCTTAGCATTTGGTAAGGAGAAGTAGGTGCTTCTTTGCACAGGAACAAAGTGACATTCCTACTCTGAGAACTAAAATGATTCTGATCTATAGACTTCTGGCAAAGCCAGGGGAAGTTGACATCTGTTTTTTAATGATCATATTGAAAAAGTTTTCTAGAACCAACATATTACTAGAATGTATTCTTCCATGTTTTTTAATGTCCAAAGAACCTTAAACTTGATAAGAAATTATGGTGTATCTAATTTGTGATATACTGTAGTGTTTATGTAAATTATGTTTCTTCAGTTCATCTTTAATAGTTTTGTGCCTCCCAAAGACTATCTTTATTTACACCTAATAATAGACAACTTTTTCTGTTCTGTCCCCATGACATTGCCTTCAATTCATCCCCAGGCCATGAGTAAAATAGGTTTAAGTCTTCCTTAGCTGTGCTGGAGTCAAAGTAGTAAATTTCCCACTTAATACAACATTGGCCAAGGGCACACTCAAGGTGTGTAAAATTGGTTAGGCTTTGGCATCTATTACTTTGGAAGGAAATCAATTGATGTTATTTTCAAACAAATTATATTACCACTTAATTGGGACTAGATTCTATTATTACAGTACATAGTGAATCAAATGTTCTTTCTTTTGCTACTGATATCCTTTAGTACAGTGACCCCCAATCATTTGAGTGCCAGGAACAAGTTCCAGGCAGTTTTTTGTGGACCAGGGGTGTATGTGGTTTCATGCACTGCCTGGATTCTGTGTGTCTGTGGATGGGGCCTCACTTGCTTGTGTGGCCTGGTTCCTGGTAGCTCTTGACCCAGGGGTTGAGGAACCCTGCTTTAGTGTATTTGAAAAAATGTATAATGAATTTATACTCGGCGTGGTGGATACATTTTCTAATTTCTTAACTATTGTCATTATTGATTTAATATTTCAAATATTCTGTAAAGTGGAATAAATATGATTTCTTACTCTGCTAGAAATACAACACATCAAATTTATATGGCTACCCATTTTACAACAAACAGCAAAAAAGTATAAAAACAATAAGCATGTCAAACAATCACAAATATATGTTTGTTTCTCTGTGTGTCTGTGTGTCTGATTGTGTTTGACATGCTTATTGTTTTTATACTAGTGCAGCAGTTAGAACAGCACTTTTAAGGTTTTCCTCATTGAAATGTGAGACCAAGGTTCAAATTCTGGCTGGTAGCCAGGGGTGGGATTCAAAAATTTCAGCAACTGGTTCTCTGCCCAGTTGCTGGGTGGACATGGTCATGGTGGGTGTGGCATAGTCGGCCTCCTGCACCACAGTGGGGGGGATTTTCACCCTTCCTGGGCTCTGGAGGCTTTCCTCGAGCCTCTGGGAGGGTGAAAACAGCCTCCCCTGGCTCCAGAGGCACTCCGGAGGCCAGAAATGGGCTCATTTCTGACCTTCCAGAATTTCTGGGAGGCCCATTTTTTGCCCTCCCCAGGCTCTGGAGGCTTTCCTCAAGGCTCTGGGAGGGCAAAAACAGCCTCCCCTGGGCTCTGGAGACCCCTTGGAGGCTGGAAAAGGCCCATTTCTGGCCTTTTGGAGCCTCTGGGAGGCCCATTTTTTTGCCCTCCCCGGGCCTCTGTGTGGGCCTTGCACTTACCTCGCATCCAAAACGGGCTGCATGGAGACTCCTGGGAGGGGAGGGACAGTAGGGGGGGGGGGGGGGGGCCCTGCCTGGGGTGGGATTTGCCGGTTCGCTGAACCATCCATAACATTAGCTATGGGTTCGCCCCGTACCACCCCTGCTGGTACCTACCTTACCAGTTGAAACATTTGGCCAAAAAGGAGGAATCAGGAAATCTGATACTGTTATATTCATGTTGCAAACAGGGCTCTGGTAGAGGACCCAGGATTGAGGAAGACACATACCATCCATGAGGGTGAGAAAGCAATTTTATATATGTAACATAATGCGGTGTGGTGTGGTGTGATATAATGCAGATATATAATATTACACACACACACACACCATTTCCTCAGGTCCACCAAGTGTAGTCCTTGAGAGACAGGAACCACAACATGGTTCTCTTGCTAGATCTGATGTAATGAGCAGATGTAATCGGTGACAGGAGGTCCCTCAAATAACATGGCTGCATGCTAATGAAGGGCTTTATAGATCAAAACTACCTTGAACTGGACCCAGAAGCAGATTGGCTACCAGCGCAGCTCATGGAGCAGAGGCATAACATGTGCTATTTTAGAAGAACATATTAATTGTGTGTGCCACTGCATTTTGCACCAGTGGAAGCTTTTATCTACTCTTCAAGGGCAGCTTCCTGTACACTAACACATTATGCTAGTCCAATCTTGAGGAGACTGAAGCAAGAGTAACTGTGAGCAGAGCCACCTCCCATCCAGGCATGGCCTAACTGGGGCACAGTATGAACTGTGCGAAGGCCCTCCTACAACGACTACCGCCTGATCTTTGAGCAGGATTCGTAAGTCTAGGAGGACCCCATACAACCTTATCCCACACCAAAGATGGCGCAGTCCTAAAAATAACTGACCTCACAACCCAAAGAAACTCAGTCTTGCCACAGTTCTATTGAAGCCTGTTGTTGCTCATCCAGACTCTCATAGCCTTCAGGTACCAGGATAATAGCATAATGGAACACACCATACCAGTGTTCAATCTCATTCTTAGTGTTCCTCCTTCACATTTCAAAATAATCTAGGAAAACACTTTTATTTAAAAAAACAAACAAACTGATTTTTTTAACTGCACTGATATTTTGTTGCTCAGAATGTATTAAATTATTTTTCTTCCTATGGCAAGACATCAGTGTGTGGGTCAATTGCAGGAATAACTAACTTTTTTTTGGTATTATAAATAATAATCTGCCTGTCTAACTATACTTTTTACCATCTGTTCCATAAAAAAGGTATACAATAATTCATATTCTATGTGGAAACTCTTTCTCTATGTCCATATGGTGATTTTTTAAATATATTTTTGGCTATATTAAGCCTCCCATTTCTTTCAAAATCCCCTTTTTGAAAGTTGTTATGCATCAATGTTTAATATAACAAAATAAATGTAAAAATCTTAGCTGAATTAAGGTTCTAAAGGTTTAACTTCTTCACTGCCTTTTTTGGCTGACTTTGGTGTATTCCTTACTCATAATTTTAAGTGGCTATTATTAAAATTTTTGTGGAACTGCTTCCTTTTCCCTTAGGATATTGCATTAATTGTAATATCTCTTTTCTTGCTAAAAACAAAGAAACACATTTAATGTTCTATAATATCAATCTAAACGAACTGGAGCTTGGTTAAGGTTTTCCTCATTAAAATGTGAAAATAAATTAAAATAGAATTAAGTAATGTGAAAATAAATTAAAATAGAATTAAGTGAATCCTTCTCCTTTTTTTTTCCTGATTTTTCCCCCTGAATATTGAAATTTAATGTTTTATTTACACAGTTTCATCAATATTTAGTTATGATACCATGGGGAGGAACCAACTTCATCCAATGCTTTTGCCTCAAATTATCCTACTTTAGACATGTTATGCAAGACCCAGCTCTCTAATGCTTGGAAGGCTCTATTGCTTGGAAAAGTGGAAGGAAGGAAAGAGAAGAAGAGGATGATCAACAGCAAAGTTGATTGATTCATTTACAGTGGTGATAAGTGCACTGTGGGGAAATTTCAAAGAACAGGTTCAGGACAGACCATCATAGAAAAAAATCTATATGATCATTAGAAATTGACAATGATTTGTTGCCACATAATCAGTCACAAAACAATTAGGAATGCTACAAGTTAATCATCTATTAATTCAGCAGCTGATTTTAGCATGTATGTCCATTTCATTTTACATCTGGGGGTGGGGATGACCCAGTTTAGTCTAGTCTAGTGGTTAAGGCACCAGGCTAGAAATTGGGAGACCATGAGTTCAAGTCCCCTCTTAGCTATGTATATAAGCCAACTGGGTGACTTAGGGTCATTCTCTCTCTCAGCCCAACCCACCTCATTGAATTGTTGTTATGAGGGAAATATAAATTGGATATGTTCACCAGTTTGAGTCATTTGTAAAAATAATAAAGGCAAGATAAAAATAATAAATAAATAAATAATAAAATAAAATAAAATAATAAAATAAAATAAAAATACTATATGTTATGTGGGAATGAGCTTTCCCAATTTAATTCTTCCTATTCACTCTGTCAATTAAAACAGTATTTTTCATGGAGACAGTTCAAGTATCAGACTATCTGAGGAGTGCTGGGTAATGAAACATTTGGAAAACCTAAGGAGTGCAGGAATGTAAAATTGGTGCCATATCAGAAGGGAAAGGGAGCTTATTTATTATCTGACAAATCCCATCATCTGTAACATTGTCACATTATGCCTGGAAAAGACATAAAAGTCAGTAGAACACTGTAGTTGAAGTCAGTAGAGGAGAACTTCTTCAAGGACTTAATTTCTTACCAAATCAAATCAGGGTTATATTTTTTGCAACCTGTAAGCAAACTGAATGTTCCTGGTTCATTTAAAAAAAAAGAAGGGAGGGAGGGAGGAAGAAAGGAAGGGAGGAAGGAAGGGAGAGAGGGGAGAGGAGAGGAGACAAAAACAAATCCCCAACAATTATAAACCTTATAACCAATTATAAAATTTATAACATTTTTCTAAAATTCAGTACAAATCTTAAAAAGTTACAGTATGAAGTTAAAAGCAGATGATTTCAGTACTTGAGGCTTTTATGATAGAACATAGAAAAATAATATATATTGGATTACATTTCAACTCAGATTTCTTGCAAACCATCCAAACAACTATATAATATTTCCTCTATCTTTCTATTTTTTACATTCCTTCAGTTCATCCTCTATGACTAGTGTTTTATTGGTCTAAAACACTATTAGCATAAATGCATTAACATCTGCAAACTTCTAAAATTTGAATGGCATGTAGATATTGTTTATCTCCACATGTCTGTTGATGGCTGATTTGTCTGAATACCAGGCTTCCAGGAATTCTATAGCATTTTTGAACTTGGTTTGGTCTAGGGTGTTCACATTTTCCTAGTTGAAAATATAGTTAAGTCTATACGTTTATAACTATAAATATATAACTATAAATAGTTATAGTACAGTTAAGGGTATCCATTTTGTTGGAAGATGTGGTATAGATGATCTGTTTCCTTTTTCTGATACTCAGGCTTACTGCAATGTGTTTGTGCTTGTCTAGATAGTATTCTTATACAACTTCTCTTATGGGTGGTTGAATCGTTGCTTTGGTAGTAAACAATTTGGTTGTGTGGATAGTTTTACGATAGACTTGTTTTTCTAATTTGCTATCATGACCTCTTCTTGTAAGGATATCCAGGAAGGGTTGTGTGTTGTTTTCTTCTTCCCTGGGAAATATTATTCCTTGGAAGATGTTCTTGATAGTTTTGTGTATGTTCTGTAGTTGATCCTTTTTTGTTATGATGAAGGTGTCATCTATGTTCTGAATCCATACTTTGGGTTGTTTGCATGGGAGTGCTATAGATTCTAGGTGTTGCATTACAGTCTCTACAATGAGTCTTGAAAGTGGTGATATCGGAATAGAGCACCAGTAATCTTACAATTTAACCCTGAGCTACAAATATTCTCTTCCATTGGAATCTAAAAATGGTTTTATACTTTCTTTTAAAATCACTGACTCTATGATTAACATCCTTATTAAAAACCAAGCTGTTCACTGCGAAAAATGCATCTAAAAGCTTCTTGGTTTTCTAGTTTAGATCTTATTTCAAAGCAGCTGGTTTAATGGCTTCAATAGAACTCATCCTTACCAACAGTTGCTTCTCTTTGGCCTATGCCTACAGTTAAGTTTAACCCAAAAAAAAATGAGCAACTCTCAAGAAGGATAATGAGCAAGTAGCACATTTATATGGAAAGGAGTTGCTCATGTTGGAGGCCTAATTTAAGATCCCAAGAAGTCAGAAATAAATTAGCAACTAAGATATTTTCTCTAGGTGGAAGTAAGTGTCATTGCATGTAGGTTAAAAGTTCCAAAGCTGCAAATACTGCTTTTATTTAATTACATGCCTGAATAAGTCAAAGGCACTGCGGGGGCTCCAGGTCTTTTGCTGCTTTTGTTGAATATCTGGGGCCTCAAAGTGCTTATCGTGTGAATTTTCTTATTAAGTCATTTATATTTGATAATAAATTAATTCCAACCAAATGCAACATTTATCAGTAATTCTCCTTTCCTGTACTCATTCCTGGAGTAGCCTGGAATCAACATAACATTTTATATTCATTGAGTGTGAAGTAGAATATGGTATAGAGCCAAACTGCTCATTGAACTTTCATCATTTTTTTTGCCCTCTCAAAATGTGTAAAAACATAACTCAAGATTTAGAGTTCTTGACAAAGCCTATCTCTGGAATTAGGCCATTTAACTTAGGAGTTATGCTTTAGAAATGGATTTTTATAGGAATTTTACCTTGCTGTTTCAGTATAAAAAGGAACCTTGCCATTCAGAATGTGAGCCAAAATTATTTTTGCTTATGTTACATTTAGATACTGCAAACTGCAATCTGTATACAACATGAAGATCCATTTTTCCATCCTTGGACTTCTCTTTGTTCAGGATTCTATTTTGTATTGTTTATTTGAATTTTTCATGGTGTTCCCTTTCAATCAAACAAACAAACAAATGAACAAAACATGACTATATACTATAAATATTTTTGCCAAATTATATACTGATGCTTGATAAAGTCACCAGCATTTTTTAATCAAAGGACATTTAACTATTATTATTATTTATTTCTATCTCCCTCCTTTGTGACATAGAAGGCCACTATACTGTACTTGCTATCCATACTTTGTAAATCAGAAGTGACCTACTATGATTCAACCCACATGCACAGGATGCAATAGGTTGTTTTCACTGAGATGTGATTGCAATTTGGTCTCAAAGTTTGGATTGTTGCCTATTTGCCAACTCCATGCAAAGAGGCTCATAGACACCTAGAAGCTTCTTTTCTAAATAAGCAGTCTATTCACAGGCACAATTACCATTTGGGGAAAAAGATATAAGGATCAGATCTGTTAGACATCAGAGGAGATGCATGGTGTTGTTTTGTCTGGGTATATTGGAGGCGCTGTGTATATCATGGAGAAAGAATTGAAATCACTGGAGGAAAGCAGGTAGAGTTGGCAAGAGGATTCCTGACAAAGGAGGAATGTACCTCTGAGGAACCAGCAGGAGGCAAAAGGATTAGAAAGACAGATCTATGGAATGGACTAGCTGGTGAAAAGAACTAGGGCAGAACTGAGAAGGGCAGACCAGAAGTTGGTATGGAAATGGAAAACCAATGTGTTGGATCTCCAAGAGCCCCAGCAAAGATTTGTTTTACCCCCTCATGACTGAGAGCAAGCCCCAAAGTGAAAGTCCTGTTTAGTTGGCTAAAGGAAAAAGCATAGCAAAGCAGTAAAACCTTCTACAGATATATACTGTACATATATAATAGTTTGTTACAGAGGCCATTGCACATCAGGAATAACTTCAAACTATTTGCTTTAAAATTGTAACAATAAATAGCATTTTAGTTTGGAGAAATAACTAAGAATAACTAGGCATGTTCCAGTCCCATTGTCTGCTATGCATTTATTAAATTAGTGATTGTAGTAATTGCATACATAATTTCATTTGTACACTTTTATACCTGGAGCTTTTTGGTGCAAAATGCAATGCATACCAGTGAAGCTGATTCATGGCTTATTGAGGATGTGAGGGTTTTCAGAACACAATGATAGCACTCACAATAACCAAAAATGCAAGCTTCTTCCATTACAGTTTAGATTTTTTAAATGCTCTTTCTCAGGCCTTAAAAAATGTCACAACCTATGTAGGTTACTTTTAGTGGTTTAGGCCTAATAATACTTTAGTAAGTTTCAAATTATAATCCACATCTCTGATGAACACTGTACCATGTGGTATGCCTTGGTAAGACCACAGTTGGAATAGTGCATCCAGCTTTGGGCACCACAATTTAAAAGAGATATTGAGACTCTAAAAAGAGTACACAGAAGAGCAACAAAGATGATTAGGGGACTGGAGGCTAAAACATATAAAGAACGGTTGCTGAAATTGGGTATGTC
>JANHFL010002774.1:145159-160795 GCA_032468155.1 Oxyrhabdium leporinum | reverse complement strand
CTATTCCAGGCCTCCACCAGGTCACTGGCCGAGTTGTGTGTTGGGGTTTCAGGCGGCCCAAGCTCCCTTTGGAAACCAGGTGGTCCAGCAGAAGTAGCCTACAGTACTGCACTCTAACCACTGCACCACCGTGGCTCATTATTATTAAATAATAATATTTAATAAGTCATTTTCATATAATGTTTGAGAGTCAGTAGACAATCTGAAATGTCATGAAGGGGTTGATAAACTGAAGACCTCTAATCTAAACTGTTCCCCTCTATTTCTAAGAGGACATTTCTGGTTGACTACAGCTACTGCACATCTGCGGCATATAACCAAATAACATTGTTATAATATGTATATTATGTAATATGCGTACATGGCACACACATATGTACACACAATAATCATTTAAATGTCATGTATATGAAGTGCAGAGTCGTTAGATATTGTGCTCTGCACTGTCATTAACAGATTTTCTTCCACATCCACATTCCACATTCACAAGAAGATCATTTTTCTTAGTTTCAAAAATTGGTTGCTTGTGTGAAAAGAATTCACTAATTTGTTTATTTCAGAAGTGGATATTAAAGGCAAGAAACTGATATTGCTTTGTGATATAGTTTATAGATAGCTTACAATAGCTTTTGTTCAAAGTGAACCACACACGATTAAAACTTAGGATTTTACTATTCCTTCTAAAAAAACAAAAACAAATTGCAGATGCAGAAGTGACATTCAATTACTTTGTCAAATAGCATAAAAGAAAGGATTATTTCACTAGAATGTTTCTGTACTTTTGCTGTCATGGTTTGGTCACATTTTAAAAATAGGTAGATTAAATCCTGAAAGGATATTGGTAGTTATTACAATTTATATATTAAATTGTCCAAGATTGTGTAGATCATGTTCACTTCTCTTTTGCAATATAACAAAGAGTGTTTGTGTAATATGGTACCAAGGGTCAAGACATTCTGTAATTTTCACTAAAAACATTTTGCATATTACAATACAAAAGGCCCATAATGATTGTAACTGCTATGTGAGAATCACATGTTCTTGCTCATATTTCTAAGAATGAGATCCCAATTTTCCACCAGAAGTGAAACCTGCAATTATTTTCTATCCTGAGTGACTTTGCAATTCCTTGTAGGACAAGTGAGGAACCTGTGATGTTCAGTACTACAGTATTATTTTTTGACTAAATTATCTATTTCAAGTCCATGTTCCATAATTTCTCAATATCAGTTTATGTTCTCAGTTCCACCTTTCTGCATTTTACAACTCATTAATTACATAGCTGCCCAAATAGGATCCTGTTAGAAGGCAAAGTGCCAAAAAAATTACTGAGATGTAGGGGGTTTTTTGTTGTCCACTGCTGAAAAAACAATGGACCACCTGGTTAGTGCTGAAAGAAGATTGCACAGACTGACCACAAACAATGGCATGACAAAGTAGCAACAATGTTGCATTGTTGTTGCATTGAGATATTTGCAAGAAATACCATTTGCCTGCAAGCAAGAACTGGTTGGATCCATAAAATAGATAAAGTATTACAAAATGAAGAAGCTAAAATGCTCTGGGAGTTTAGAATTCAAATAGACAAGCATCTGCCACATTATTAACAGTTGGCAATAAGAAGGACAAAAAAAGTCTGGGTAGTGGTCATGGCAGAACCTGGAGACAGCAAAATAGGATAACGAACTGGAGAAAATCATGCAACATAAAAACCTGCAAATAGAAGAAGAATGTTTATGGCAAAAGAAAATGAGCACAGAATCAATAGTATGAGATACCTTGGCGCAATTCCAAAACATCTGGGCTACTTGAGCACCATGGCTGTTGGCAAAATTCCGATCAGACGATTGCAGAAGGCAGCTTATTTTGAACAGCTTACAACTTATAACAGTACCTTTAATATTATTAAACAACATACAATGCATGTTTTCATATAATATATGTGGGTATATGCATATTTATTTATTTGTTTGTCTTGTCATGCTTATGTAGTGTGATGATCCTTTGAGAGCTGCATGCAACAAACTTTCATTTTAATGTATGCCGATTAGTGTACATTCTAAAGTGACAATAAAGTTATTTTAAGTCTAAGAATACCTGCCTATTTTGGGAAAGACTCACATTGGACAAACATCTGGTTAACTTAGGACCAATCGCAATAATTTATTAAATTTATGTGCCACCGTATAATTCTGGGTGGTTTACAATTGTTAAAAATATTTACGAACAATAATAGTGCAAAAAACACAAAAAACAGGACAAGATAGCACAACAATGGCAACAATAAACCCAGAGTGAAACAAAATGAAAGAAAGGAGTGTCAATCATTCTTGTCAAAGGCAAGAATCAAAAAGCTAGGGGCTAGGGCTCTTCAAAATACTAGTTGGGTGGGAGCCATACAAATTTTAGGAGAAACCTGGTTTCAGAGGGCAGGCACATAGAAGGCACACTTCTATGGTCCAGAGTCCAGACAGATGGCTTTGTTTAATTCTAAAATGTCTATTTCGAGAAAATAGCAGTTAGAATGTATGCATACATACAAAAATGCATATATTCTCTCTGTGTATCAACAGAGATGGCCTAGAATAATATTTCATTTGTAGCAATAGCACTTAGACTTAAATACCACTTCACAGTGCTCTACAGCCCTCTCTAAGCAGTTTACAGAGTCAGCGTATTGCCCCCAACAATCTGGGTCCTCATTTTACTGATCTCGGAAGGATGGAAGGCTGAGTCAACCTTGAGGTGGTGAGACCCGAACTGCCAAACATTCTAACTTCTGTGCCACCACAGCTCATAGTCTGAATATTGATAAAACACTCTGCCACCTCAGAGAGATTCAGTGTCCCATGGAGTGGACCAGGATCAAATATTTATTTCAGTTCAGAATTCTGAAACTGTGCTACATCTTCCACTGCTATTTGCAAGACAACAAATTACTGTTTATTAGAACTGGATATGATTTCCAGGGATGATCCCATATTTATCCAAAAGAAGGATGACTGAATTTATGATGACTTTTACCACCTAAAAAGGGAATGGCCATCACCCTCATGGCCATATTTCCCAAGAATCTAAGTCAATTGTCCCTTTCTAAAAATAAGTTATGTAGGGGGAGGGAGGAAACTAATTTTCTCAAATAGATATAATAATATCTACTTAGTATTATGATAATAAAGTATGATATACGAGGTAGGATAGGTGAGGGTATAATGCACACCAGATATTAGTCAGACTTTTGAGGTAAGAATAAATATAACTTACTTTTTAAAAATGTATCTATTGGTTTATAAAATTTGATGAAATGCACAGGTAGCATTAATCCCTATCAAGGGATCAGATCAAACCTGCCAATTTTCATATGGATATGTTCAGACATTTTGTGTAAGACCGTTTTTTTTTTTCAGTTTTAGGATTGGAATTAAAAGTGATTCTGCCACAGATCCTCCTGGGAGCAAATTTGGATGTTTTGCTCTCAGTGAATCCATAATAGGACAAATACTAGCAAGAAGGTAGAGATGCTAAGCATCTATCCTTTCCTGGGAAACAATACAGAATGGAAGTAGAAGGGAGCATGCTTATTTTTAAAAATGTAAAAGGTGAAAAGGTGACTGAATGCTTCTTGCACTTTTAAAAAAGATTACAGCAGCATTGGCCTCATGACATCATTTCCTGCCTTTTCTGGAATAACTGTACAAAGGTGCCATGTTACAAGATCACATCGCTATTTCAAGAAGCACCAAGGAAATAACATATAATTTATAAAATTGTTTGCAAATATACATTGCAGAAGCATTTCTAGGCAAAGAAATTTGCAAAATTTCAGAAAGGTAGGATTAGGTTATTATGATGAACTGGGAGGAAAAAAAATTGAAAGCTTTTTGTGTTCTGCTTAGTTGGCCTAGAAAGCTAGAAAAGGTGAAATAGGATGTTGATAGATAATGGATGGCTACACAAAGCAACAGAGGCAGAGGGACCTGAACATATAATACTTTGCAAGGAACCATCCACTGCTACACACTTCCAGTATACCTCTAATATTCTTGCTTCTTTTTTGACACTCCAGCACCTGCAATACAGTCTTTCAGCATCCTTTTCCCAAAGGAGTTTGATCGGAAGCCTGGTGAAATAATTCATTGTGATTAATAGTTTGAAGAGCTGTTCATCCATACCCACCTTCCCTTGTCTTTCTCTTTTATCCTAGACATTTACTTATGTAGACAGCGTGGGACATTTCATAAAATCATAGAGTTGGAAGGGACCTTGGAGGTCTTCTAGTCCAAGTCCCTGCCGAATATAGGAGTCATTTGTGACTCTCAAACTTCTGAACTTCTAACAATGTTGAAATAAACTTTAGATAAATTCTCTTTTGTTTTTGACACTCACAAATCTATTTAGATTAGTCTATGGAGATTCTCAGCTATCCAGATCACCCAAAGAGCTGAAGAAGCTTCTTGGATGAGAAACGAAACGTCTCCAAAGAAAAACCAGAAAGTCCAATTGCCTCTTGAAAAAGCACCTTTGGGATACTTAGATTAGTCTACATGTTCAAGTGAAAGGGGAAGTTTAAAAAAAAAATCTTTAAAAAAGTGTCCAGAAATGCTATTGAACCCATGAAACCTCCTTTGGCAATATCTGCACCTACCTTTTTACATTTTTATATGAAGCAAAATAAATTTTAAAAACTCAGAGCTTCCATTCTGCAAAGCAAAACACTATCATCTTTATTTCCATGAGCATATCTGAGTTTCCAATGACTTCTTAAGCTTGATTTTAAAACATAAAACGGCAGGATAATCTCAACCAATGCTTTGTCTAGGAATAATAATAATTTTTAAAAAGAAGATATGTAGGAGAAAGGAGAACCAGAGAGGGCAGTATGTAGGCAAAATATTAAGTGGACATACCAGTCCCCAAGTTAGAGATTTCTGCTTTTACAGCCTTGGGGGAAATTCTTATGGTTATCAGACACATTGTGCATTCTTAAAGGCATCTGATGTAGTGGGAAGCAATATCACACATATAAGCACAGAGACAATATGAATGGTTATGTTGTTGGGGACTGGACAAAACTTACCAATGAAAACCAAAAATTTGTGAAATTTGGGGCCCTTTCTGGAAAATTCCTGCATATGTCAGGACTTTTTTTATTATTATTATTATCGCATCTGTTTTTGGATGAGCTGCACCTACGTGCAACTCATCCAAATGAATTAGTATAAATGCCTCTCACCCAAACTGGGATAAATCGTAATAACAGCAACCATTATTCAAACGGTTGCTTTATCATCCCCTCTCCTAAGAGGTATGTTAGTGTTTTGCGTTGTTTTGAACAGAGGATGACGGGGCAAAGTCCTGATGTTTTCTGCTAGGCATGAAAAGAAGTGGAACAGCTCATTTCCTCCACCGAGCTCTCTCCGCCACCGTGTACAACATTTATTTCAAAGCACGCCACAGCTTAGAACTGTAGTGATCCCCATTAATATAAAATCATTGACCTCTGCACCTGCTGGTGCGACTAAATTACATTCTGCTGCTCTGCCGCCGCCGCATATGGGGCCAGCTCTTTTAGTCATGGCCAGGTGGCCTTGATGTCAGCACAGCCCCTCCCAGGGGTAAGGTCTGTCTTTAAATGAGAAGGCTGCACTTTCAGATAACTGGATGAGATTTTTGTGGGATGGGGATCTTTTGAGAGGTCTGATTGCAGGTAGGCATTCAGTGTGCTGAGAGAAAGTAGCGGGTGGCTTAAGGGTTGCTGTGAGTGTTTTAAAAGAGGGGGGAGGGTTATTGTGTGCATTTGCTCTCTTTTTTTTTCACTCTGTCTTGTTTCTTTCAGCCTTTGCTCAAAGACCATATGCATGTTTTAAAAGAAGCTTTATGCCAAGTGTGTTTCCGAAGTTACCATCTGAGCTAAATTGGGATACTGAAACGTGGTGGTGGTGGTGGTGGTGTGGTGGTCAATCTTTACTTTGGTTTCTGCCGGAACTTTTAGTTATTACTGTTTATTTCATTATTTCTGACTAACACGTTCTACTAGCACCACCCAGCCATTTCTCAGATGATCGAAAGCTTATCATTATGATTATATCAGCATGGTGAGGGTTGGATGATTTAGAAGGTGCTGTAAGTTACTAAGGTGGGATCCTGAATGGATTTGTATGCATCTCTCACAACTGATATGGATCATCATAGAAAGGCAGCCAAAGCTTCATTATTTTGTGTGTGTGTGTGTGTATCTGTGTGTACGATGGGTGAGTGAATGTATTTATGTATACACATATAATACACACACACCAGGAAATGACATTAGTGGTAAATATGTTTCAGGCATCAAGATACCTTGGCCAGCCTTGGATACTTTGTACTACTTGCCAAATCTTGGTCAGCTACCTGTAATTTTCATGGAGATGGACCATTAGACAGGTTCTAGTTTTCTCCCATCATGATACACCTCTAGCACACCTCTAGCACAGTCAGTTGTAAAAAAAAATATCAGATATCATGAAAATATGAGGTCTGGTAAGGTTAAAAAAAGGAATTATGAAAAAAATACAACTGATATAAGGATTTTGGTATATGTGAAAGATGTAGATTCTTTGAAGCAGCTATTGGCATAAGTGATACATAGTACATGTGCATAAGAAAGATTGAATATTCTTTAATAAACAGAAGGCAGCTTAAATTAAGGGCTGTCCTGAGTATTATTTAACAAGTCATAGCCTATTTTGTTTTGGAAGGAAGGAAGGAAGGAAGGAAGGAAGGAAGGAAGGAAGGAAGGAAGGAAGGAAGGAAGGAAGGAAGGAAGGAAGAGAAAAGAAAGAAAGAAAGAAAGAAAGAAAGAAAGACTGTTATAACAGTGTTTTGCAAAATCTAACTGCAGGATCAACAACTTACTTCTGAAAACAGAACCAGAGATCTCCCTTTGTACAGGGATGCCTTAACCCCAGGCACAGATCTGCTAATTTGGCTTTTCTCTTAATCTCTGCAAAATGGGCTGAACAAAAGCGAAACTATGCGCATGCTAATGGCTCACTTTCTCCATCTTTCCTTTCTGTGAGAGTGTGTGGTGTGTGTAGAGCTGTGCTGGAACAAAGATACACTAATTATTCTCCATTAATTTGTCTGCTTGAATGGTCCTAAATACCAGAGTGATTAATTAACACAAGGCAGCGAGGGCAGGATGTCACACCCTTTTCTGCATTTAAGTGTCGGCAAGGTTATGCTCAAGTGTTGACAACAGCATATCTTTAATTTTCTCCAACAAGAAAAGTTTAGTCAGTACAATTAATTTGAGTTTGGCTGGGCTTGCAAGAATGAACGTACAATATCGAATAAAATTGCTGCTGGGCACATGTATTTCTCCCCTTTCCCCTCATCCTTAGGGTATAGTAAAACTTTGGGGGTGGGAACAATTGAGTTGTGCTTTTCTATAATTGTTTCAAATTGAGTTAATTACTATTGTGAATTTTGCAGTTAAAAAACATACAATGGATTAAAATTATTATCCATAATGATTTCAGCTGGTATAACTGAGAAGCAACTGAAAATGGAAGATCAACTGAGAGGGAAAAAAAAAGAAAGAACCAAAATGTAATATTATCTCTTTTATTTTTATACTGTTTCACTAGTACTTGCACACAGATGTATTCCAATGTCATTTTAAAATTACGGACTACCTCCCAGCAATAACCAAGAAAATTATATCAAACTCACCTGAAATTAACATCAAATTATTCATGCCATATTTCACCTGAGATTATGATTTATTCATGTGCTTTGCCCATATACCATGCTTAACAGTTGGTAAAGAGAACAAGATAGCAGAAAGTTGTATCTTCTAGCAATTACTTTAATAATAATGGCAGAACATTTGTGTATATTTACATGTGGGATTTTTTTTCCTTTTCCACCTGGAAAAAAAAACACCAGGCCTGGCCTACACTTATTCTAGTTTTGCTCAGAACAAAAATATTCGTCCTCAGAAAGTAGCTAACTTGTAATGTTTTCTTTCTTTCTTTCTTTCTTTCTTTCTTTCTTTCTTTCTTTCTTTCTTTCTTTCTTTCTTTCTTTCTTTCTTTCCAGCATGAAGCCTATTCTTCTTTTGCCTTTGAAACAAATCCATTATTTGAGAAGTAGATGTGGAAAAGATTGAGACTGAAACTAAGGGAACTTCTAAAGAGGCCTAGGATGTCCAACACATGCCATCTCCTTCAATCTTCTGGATATATATCAGAAGTCTTTCCCAGTGCTTAGTGAGGAAGAGAAAAACAGCCTATTGGCTCTTCCATGGAATGAATCATTCTGCCAAGAACAGGTTGTGTTAATTATTAAAGAAAGAAATTGCCTTGTGTCAACCATCTTTGATCTTATAAAATTTGCTTTTCTAGCCAATTATTCTCTGGGCTCTCTGATATCCCCCATAGGTAGGAGAAGGAAAAGGCTGAGGGGAGAAAATGGCTTGCACTTGGGATCCAGAAAAAAAAAACCAATGCCCTCCCCTCCCCCGCAAATTCCCTACTTTTCTTATAAAGCACATCAAACTTCTGATATCAGAACCATCATACTGAAAATTTGAAGATTGACCATAAATCCCATAAGATTTATGAGGATTGAGTTTTATCTCAAATGCATGTATGGCCGCCTAGTCTTCAAACAATGTTCTGATGCATAATAATTTTGCTTGACACCCAAAAAATTACACAGTTGTGTCAAGCCTTCCATACACATCACAGTATGCATATCACTGTGGTGTGGTGTTAGTAGGCATCCACAGAAATGGGAAAAAAAAGAGAGAACTAAAGATTACTGATCCAATCACACATATACTGTATGCAAATTTAGAATTAAGCATCTGAAAAACATTTTTTTTCCATTTTGCTGATGGAAGCATTGTGTCGAAACTAGACTTATATTGGGCAGATTAATTAATAAAGTGAACCAGATTACAAAGCAATCTTCACATTGAATATATTTCTATAGTTTGTTTAAAAAAAAAAGAAAGAAAAAAAAAGTCCTTACCTGAATGGCTACTTCTATGGCTGTTTTCCTTCCCTTAACAGAAAAAGATCTATTCAGCATATATGAAACTTGCTCAGAATTGGCAGTAGCTCTCTGAATGAGTCAGTGAAGATTATTTAAAGGATCACCACCATCTGCCTGAGCTTCATGCCATCTCCTCATCCTTCTCCTCTCTTTAGTGATCAGTGATTCACTTCGGGTGGTATTTGAGCACACGCTCTGGAGATAATCTGGAGCCTCTGGGACAGCCCATCACAGTTATTGCTGGGCTACCACTGTTTGGGGGAGAATGCACAGCACTGTGGTATGGTATTGCCAATAATGCCAATAGGGGTCTAAGCTGTTGTATTCATCAGTATGTTGGCCATTTTATTCCCCCCCCCCCCAAAAAAATATAGTCTCTAGAACTGAATGAACAAGGCATTATGGTTTGCTGCACAGTGCTGCTGAAACTGTGGCAGCGGCCTAGAACTTAAGGGCAGCCATGGCTTTGGACTGGATTGCACCCATGCAGACTTTCTTGATTCATCACTCCTGACCCTTCCCATGGTTTACGGAGGAGCTATGAGTTCTAAAAAGGAGGACAAGGGATGATTCCAAACATGATGACACAATTTAGAGCCTCTATTACGACCTACTTTGTGGTGAAACAGCAGTATTTCTCTACTCTTATTGTGTCCTCAGAATACCACCCAGAGGCCCTGTTTGGGGTTGCCTATTTCTCCTTGTCAGGGGGTCTCAGGCAATCTTTTACAGGGCTGGGCAGAAGAGTTTGTTCAGTACCCGATGGGCAAAGTCACTCGAGTTCGTTCCCAGTTGGACCCTGTGCATGGAGATAGTCTGTGTGAGATGTCCAGGGAACTGGACATGGTTTGATTCAGTTGGCCCTGATGAAGTGGACAGGGCCTTTGATGCTATCAGTGCCACCACCTGTCAGTTAGATCCTTGCCCCTCCTGGATGGGGAAAACCTCCAGGATGGAGATTAGTGGGTGGGTCCAGACAGTGATTAATACAGCAATAACACTTAGGCTTATATACCGCTTGATAGTGCTTTACAGCCCTCTCTAAGCTGTTTTGCAGAATCAGCATATTGCTCCCAACAATCTGGGTCTTATTTTACCTACCTTGGAAGGATGGAAGGCTGAGTCAACCTTGAGCCTGGTGGGATTTGAACTGCCAAATTATAGCCAGCCGATAGTCAGCAGAAGTGGTCAGCAGAAGTGGCCTGCAATACAGCACTCTAACCATTGCGCCACCAAGGGTCCTATATATCACTAGAGGAGGGGACATTTCTGGATGTTTTTAAGCAAAATCCTGGTTCATCCTCTCCTTAAATAACTATCACTGGATTTCACGTGCCTGAACAGTGGATACTGGATCCCACATGCCAATTTCCAACCTTCCATTTTCTTAGAAAAGGCTGTGGAAAAGGTGGTGGCCTTGCAGCTCCATAGATCCTGGATGAAATGGATTATCTGCACTCCTTTCAGTCAGGATTCAGGCGTGGTTATGGGATGGAAACAACATTGATTGCTCTTGTCAATGATCTCTGGAGACAATGAGATGAGGGGTCCTGCAAAACCATCCTCAATCTCCTTGACATCTCAATGGCTTTTGATATCATTGACTTTTGGGCTGGCTAAAGTGGCTGGGGCTGGGTGGTACTGTTCTGTGCTGGTTCAGGTCCTTTCTCTGTTGTAGGTTCCAATTACTATTGATTGGTTATAGGGAGTAGAGGTTCAGTCCTCTGCTGCTATTCTGTGATGTATCATGGGACTCAGTATTTTCTCCAATCCTTTTCAACATCTATATGAAACTGCTGGGTGAGATCATCTGTCACTATGGGTTGGAGTATATATTGCATGCTGATGTCACACAACTCTATATTTCTACTCTCAGTGACCCACGTGATGCTGTAGCCACCTTTTTGCAGTGACTGGAGGCTGAGAGGGACCTGGAAGGCGGACAACAGGCTTCAAATGAATCCCGGTAAGAACAAATGGTTTTGGGTATGCAGGGTTCTGGGATCTTGCACTTGGTCATCTTTGACTTTGGATGGGGTGGCCAAGAAAGACCCAGTCTAAAACTTGGGAGTTCTCTTGGACTCGTAATTCCTGTTCAAGGAGCAGGTGCCAGTTGTGACTAGGAGATTCTTTGCACAACTTTGTGTTGTGGACCAGTTGCAGCCTTTCCTGGATCAGGATTCCCTGCACTCAGTCGTTTATTCGCTAGATATCTCACAGCTGCATTATTGTAATGTACTCTGCATGGGGCTACTCTTGAAGAGCATTCAGAAGCTACAGCCAATGCAGAGTGTGACAGTGTGGGTAATTTGGGGGTGCCCAAGAATGGCCCTGGTGGCACCACTGCTTCATGAGATGCATTAGTTACTAGCCTGCTTCTGGGTGCAGTTCAAGGTGTTGGTGATCACCTTTAAAGCCCTTCATGACATGGGTCCAGGTTACTTGAGGGACCATCTCACTCCATTGGGATTGGCCTATAACTATTGTACTGACAGAGGAGGAATGCTGTGAGTTCCAGCAGCCTGATTAGTTCGGCTGTCATGGTCCAAAACTAGGGCCTTCTCCACTATTACTCCTGCCCTCTGGAACATCTTGCCCCCAATCCTCCTATCTTTTTCCTAAGGGCCTAAAGATGTAGTTTTGCCAGTCAGCTTGGGGCCCCAATGGGGGTACAGCATAGTGGAAGTGGCTATTCAAGTAACAATAGATCCCACCTCCCCCTCAGTCTGTTCTCACCCTCCCCATGTGTCTTTGGTCTTAATGTTTGATTTTAACTTTTTATGTTTTAACTTATATGTAAATGTAAGACAATGAGAGTTACCCTATGGTAAGATGGAGGGCCAATAATTTTTATAAATAATAAAATAGAATAATAAAATAAAATGATAAATAAAATAATAAAATTAAAAAAAATTAAAAATTAAATAAAAAAAATAAAAAGTAATAGTTAAAATTGTGTTTATGAGTCCAGCTACATAAACTAGATCTGATATCAGCATTAATATACTCTTGCTGAGTATGCACTATGGACATTGAGAGGAAATTCAAAATGGCCACAAAACAGGTGAATCAATCAAATATGGCTTGCTGCCTTCTCCAGCCAGAATCAATCTGTCCAATATGGTCATTCAAAGAGAAGCTCTTGGTAGTTTTCCATTTCTGTGAAGCAACGGGGGTGGGGTGGGGGGCAAAGGACAGGAGGTGATCATTTTAAGTTATAGCCTCAGTCTTATGGAACAGCCTTACCTCAGGAGTTATATTTGCTCTTTCTTTAAATGCATTCTAGAAGATGGTAGAGTTCTGCCAGAGGGCATTTGGTAATTAGTTTCCTATTGATGGTAACAGTAATGATGATTATGATGATTTTATTACTTAGTTCGATGTTGATGGCTCTGTCAATTTTATTATTGATGTCGATGGTGGTGAAGTTTAAGTATCTTAAATTACCTTACTTTATTATGGTGGTTGTTTTAATTGTTGATGCATTGCCCTGAATATTTTCATAGTTTGGGACCTGTTGTGAGCTGCATGGAATTCCTGCTAGATTTAGTAGGATGCATAGCTAACCAGCAAACATGGCTTACTGCTTTGCATCAGCACTTCTGCTAAGAAATCAAACCTAAATGCTATATTTAGTGTTGGAGCCCCAGTGTTGCTAGAGGATACACGAGGTGGCAGCATTATTAGAAGCTAAAGTGCTAAAGGTCCGATTGAGAGAATCTGAACCTTTATCTCCTACAGAAGACTGGGAAAAAAGACTATTTATTTGGACTATATATTGCTCACATGTTTTAAGGCTTTATCTAACAACACAAACTATCAATATGTACAATGTCAAGTATATTGTACTTGTTGTAGTCATGATTGACTTATTGGACTTGTAGCTATGATTGACAACTGATTTGAGTTTGGGATGACATAATCTAGTTTCTCTCTGAGTGAAAGGGTTAGGATTTAATTTCATAATGATTAATGGTGATAAAAAGCATAAATGGAAACTTTTATTGAAGCTGAAACTTTAGAAACATGATTGATTTTGATTGATTGATATCCTATCTGTCTACTATATTTGCATGCATAATGGGTGATAACATTTAAAACAAAAATGCAGAGTTTAAAGCAGAACATTACAATCAGTAAAATTAAAAAGCCATTAATGACTAAACTTGGCAAATTTTTGGCAACCTTCTGGTAATGGGTTATCTTCAACAGGATCTCTCTTGTGAACTAAGTATCTGAGCTGCTTCAGAGTTGGAGAAGTCATCCATTAAATAGCTGCTTAGGACTTTAATGGTCAACACCAAGATCTTAAACAGTGCCCATTATGCAGGTGGGAACAAGAACAGAACTTTCATGTATTCTCTGTAGTTTATACTGGTTTATTGCAGCTGCAACTTTTTTTTTTTTTAAGGTAGATTCTATGTGTATGTGTCATTCTTTCAAGATAGATCCAACTAGGAAACCAAAATCATGTAGCCCTTTTATTTTAAGGAAATAGTTAATAGAACTATGCAAATCTGAATGCGCTTTTCCCTCTCTTTCTTAATCTTTGTGAATACTAGGCAAGATGATGTCTGAGATGATTTCTCAGGTTACATATCTGCTTCAGACTCAGCCCACGATTATCAGACCATTGTCTTGGCAATGGCTCTTCCACCTGTCCCTCAAGACCATTCTGTCTTTCCTCTACAGCAGGGGTGTCAAACTCACAGCGTCACATTGTCATTATCTGACGTATCGTGGCTTTTCCCTCCACTTCGCTAAACCAGGGGTGGGCACATGACACATTGGACCCACAGGCCACACGTTTGACAGCCCTGCTCTTCAGTATGAAATATAACCAAGGCATGAGTTACCAAATCTTAATAGCAGAAGAATGATTATAGGTGGTGCACTTCAATCCCTGTGAATCTAATGACAATTAATGATCAACAAGTATTCCTAGACTGCAAACTTCCTATTAAAAGAAAAGTGTAAATCCATCCAAAATTTATTTTTTCTTAATCTCATGTCACTTTTTCCCTTACCAATGGCATTTCTGTTTTGGTTAGATTTAGGGTTCCTCTAGTTCTTTTTCATTTATCCAACTATTAAAAATTGGCAAAGTTCAAGGATGGTGAATGCTTTTTTTGAAATTATATAGATAAGGAACAAAAGTGCTGGATATTCTATCATACATCTATCTAATCTAGTCTAATCTAATCTATCTGGACAGGGAGCTCTGATGTTGTTCTTGGGATCTGGTGGAGCCACTCTTCCAGCTCAGGAGTCACAATACTGAGTGTTCCTACCACCACTTAACTGCTTTCAGGTGCTGCATCCATTTTGCATTGGTATTATATGTTTTCATTTTCTCCCATATGTTCCTCCGGTACTGTTCAGTTTCTGCTGTTGGTAGTTCTGTTGTTATTGTGTTTTTTCACTGCATTTGGGAGTACACCTTTGATAGTTCTTAGGAGAACAGGACATTTATCTTATTTGCCTCAACTTCTCTAGTGCCTGGGAGCTACTGCTGCAAGACTTTATTTAGCAGTCTTGATGGTTTCAATTAGAGCCAGGCTCTTCTAATTTTCAGTAGCCTTATCCCCACTCTTCACACATTCCACCAGCTGACTATATTTTCTCTGAGTTGCCTTGAACCCAGCCTCTAACCTCATTTGGGGGAAGGGAGTATGTACTGCTGTTCTTGATTGTCTAATCAAACATCTACAGAAACTGTAGCATATATCAGTTCATTGGTTTGAATTATTAGGGTAATAAAAATTGTTGTGAGGGCTGAATTGGCATCTCCTAGCATATTTTCTCATGGTAGTTCTCTACTGAGCCTTGTTAACTGGTCTAAGGGTTAATTCTAGATAGTTTATTTATGATCTTAGGCGTGATATCATCAGTTGTGCTCTGGAGAGAGTAGAAGTGAAGATCCAGTTTCAGGACTTGACTGTACATTCAGTTATTACTCTGAGTCTTCTTAAGGATGAGATAAAATATTTAGTTGGTCTTTCTCAAGTTGTGAGATCAGCCACCTCTTCACTATATTGAAGCATTGGATAACTAGTTATTTTCTCAGTCTTAGCAGATTTTCTGTCCATCAATAATTCTCTTATACATTTCATATATCTGCTCTCATTAGGTCTACTACCATAGTAGTATTGCATCAATACCAGGTTCTGTATGGTTTGTTCCAGTAGCATACTTATCATCAGGTTATCCTGGTTCCCAACATCTGACATGGACCTTTTTGATCTGGGTGTTGTTTAGCTGGCATGCCTCTCCTATTTTGTGCCACTTTTATATTTGAGGAAAGCAGGTGAAATATTTGTCCAACAATGCCAACTGGTAAGGTAGATACAAGGTAGATACAAACAGAGATTCAAACCTTGGTCTCCCACATCAAATGCAATGCCCTAGCCACTACACTATCCAGCCATATATGTGTATGTGTGTGTGTGTGTGTGTGCATATGTATATATGTGTATAAATGTACCATGTTTCTCAGAAAACATAACTCATCACAATAATAAGCCCACCCCTACTTTTTTGGGGGTGGACCTAATATTGCCACACCCCAAAAATAAGCCCGGGGGGATGGGCATG
>JANHFL010002774.1:122898-134832 GCA_032468155.1 Oxyrhabdium leporinum | reverse complement strand
GGCAGGTGGGGGGGGGGCAGCTGATGGTTGGAACTACCAGTTCACTAGAACTGGTCTGAACCGGCATCAGCCCACCACTGAACATGACCCAGAAGATCAACTCCTAGGGCTGGTTAGTGCTTAGTATACCTACATACACGGAGTTTCCGGTGCTCTTATGACCCTGTGAAAAATTCATCAACTATCCCTTCTGAAGTTTTTCCACATTATGAGATCATTGTGAAGGAAAAGTCATGCTAGGAACAGTTTTCTAGGGTGCATTAAACTAATACTGTACCAAATCTACAGTTTCTACCATATCTGTGGAAACTATTTTTTTTTTTTAAAATTGGTATGGGATGGTGGACAATGTTCTTGTTCATTGTGCCCATCACTGGTTTGTATATTTCCTGGTTTCAGAACGCTCAAGAGAAAGAAACCCTGATGTCTTCCTTCCAGAGCTAACAAACATATAGGAAGCCAAAGCGACTGTATGTTAAGGAAGAGGTATTACAAAAACTTATAAGTTGCTTATACAGCCCCCCTGGCCATCTTAAAGCAAAGGTAACTCTCCTCACTGAAGATTTCTCTGACACTGTGTTCTCCTTGAGGAAAAGACCTAGTGAATAGCTATGTCTTTTTTGATCAGCTTGAATTTTTATTTACAAAATTTATTTGCCACCCGTCTCACCGTTCAAGCAACTTTGAATGAGAATGACTAAAATATGCAGAAGAAATTATTGGCACAGCTTGACCCAAAATAACAGTCTTGTGTTATCTGTATGATTTAAACACTAATTGTCAGCAACTCATAGTCACACAAAGTTTTTCACACTAGATCAGGGGTGTCATACTCATGGCCCCGGTTTAGCAAAGGGGGGAAAAGTCCCGATACGTCACGTGACACCTCCGTGATGACACGAGATTGACTCCCCTGCCCTAGATCTATCCCAATTTTTTGCACCCTAGATCTATTGATTATGCAACTCCAAATATTGTCCCAAACTTTCATGCATTGACATCATTGATACATATTGCTATGAGAAACTTCCAAAGCTGATTTTAACCAAAAGCGTCTCAAGAGCTATGCAATGGTTCAAATTTAAAGGCTACATATGGGAGTACCTTTGCATGCCCCTTTCATCTTGATTGCAAAGCAGTGCTCAGTCCTAATATGCAGTATGTGCACTATCGTTATTTGTCATGCCCCTGTCGGAGTCTGAATTGGTGGGGAAGATGAGATGGAACAAGAACTGACAGAGAATGAGAGGGCAGCTCCATTGGCCTTGGAAGAAATTGGAGAAGGGCAGAGTCAGGCCAGGTCAGGCTTTTTGGAATTAGTTAGGCCTGCAGGCAGGGAGGAACAGAACTCAGACAAGGGGCAAGGACCACCCCCTACTGATACAAGGGATCAGAGAGTGCAGAGAAGGCGGGATCAGCTCAGACGGAGCAGGCCACTCACAAGGAGAGTGCACCGCCCAGCTTCACCAGCTACACCTAGGAATGAGACTTAAGGAGATGCTGTGGGGAAGGGCATTTATCGGGAACAAACGCTGAGTTCCAGAAATGTTGTGTGCTGATGTTTGAATGTGCCAAGAATCCTTGCATTCCTGTGTGGCGTTCTAGACTGATTATCTGGATATTTTTCTCCCTGAATTCCTTACTTTGCACTTGTTTTACCAAGTACATTTGGGATTTATTGCCATGCAGCATTGGTGCAGACGGTGCTGGGCTGGACTAATTGCAACCAGGGGCTGCTTGAAGTTTGTGTGGGGATTTATTTTCACCCTGCTCAGGAACTTGTCAGCAACATGGGAGCGTTTGGGGGAAGTTTGGAGCACAAAAGGGCCAGTTTGAACTGCCAGCTGTTCGTGTTATCTCTGTGCCATGCCCTGGGTCATCACAATTATTAGTATTTTCAGAATCTTGCCAAAGCATTATTTCCCAAAGAAAAAATATTAAAGTATATAACATTAACCTGTCATCAAATAGTTTAAGAAAATCCACTTGATGGATTGACCATACAGAAATCAGCTATGCAAAACTAATTTACTGATGGACAGATCAATGTTTTGCATGTAGCTCAGATATCCAAATTAAGCACCATTTGATTCCTGAGCACATAAGTGGTGAAAGTTAACAAATGGGTCCAGAGCTTCCCGCTGCACGGGATCCATTCCTGTTGCTACTCTTCAGTCTCTAAGCTCGGTCCTTAGCATAACCACAAGCCTTCAGTTGCTCCTCCTTTTTCTTAAGATACTGTTTGCTACACCTTAATAAAAGCTGAGCAGAGGAGAGCTTCCTGTTGTAATTCTGTCTGCAAATTTCTGCCTTCCTGCTGTGCATTGCTAAATCAATGCTCCACAAATATATTTCAAATATTGCAATACTAGCTCTGTTCAATGTGGACGTGCATCGTCTTTAATCATGCTAAAGTATCCTTGGAAATTTCTAGAAATGGTGACTGTTTTCTCACCATTTTGGTACAGGAAAAACACATGAAAACTAAAGTGCATGTCTTATTATAGGCTTAGCATCATTTAAAAGGCAAAGAGGCTCCCCAAAACAAGGTAGCTTTGCCTACCCCCTCCCCAAAAAAAAGCCATTGATATACAGAGTCCTTTTTTTGTTATTCAGTTAAGATCAATTCTACTCCAAGTTCCTCACTCAGAATATTCTCAAGATATTAAATTGTTTTATTTAGAGGCTAGTTTATTCTATCAAATTTATCTCTCTAACTGTTGTTAATGTAGTTTCACTTTCTCCAAATATGCTTGGATTATGAAATCTATTACTTATCAGTTCAAATTATTCTTTCAGTTTCAATTCCACCTTAGTAAGAACTATTTCCTTATTAATTCTTTAGTAAAAATAATTATACATTATAACTTCATCATTGAATATACATTGTGATTTTCATTTCGGCATGATTTGATGGACATTATAAGTAACATTAATTGTTGTTTTGTAACGGCATAATTTGTTTAAACAGTAATGATAACAGCAATTTCTACAAAAGGAGCTCAAATACCACACAGTAGTCAAACGAATGCCTTTTCCACATTTTGCATTTTGTAATAGAACATGCAAAGGATGTTTGATTTTTTGAATTGTAATTTAAACTATTATATTAGATTAGATTTGAATGTAGACATTAAGGGCTGTGCAAATGATTTGGCAGAAGGGCTCTTGTTGAAACATAACAACCTTTCTGCAATTCATAAAAGATCCTGGCTCTTTTTTTTTTCTTTTAGCCTTCCACATGAACATGACAAAAATAATGCTGCTGCTTTAAGAGTCACATTAGGTTTAATGAATACATCCCTTAAAGCTGCAGCTTCTTTTTTTCAGATTCATGTGGAAGCCTGAAAAAAGCCAAACGTCTTTAATAAATAGCTCACCTGAGGCCCCAAACTCTTCTTCTGAATCATTTTTGAAATGTGCACTGCCCTATTATTAATGACAAGTTGCTTTACAGGTGAGTAAGATACATGTATTAACAATACCCTGCATTTAATTTCTTTCTTTTAGATTCTGAAGAAGAGACACCCGGAGACTTAGATGTACCTCAGTGCACCATACTGGCCTGTGCATTTTTATCAGAGATTAAAGCCCATTGAATACAGAGGATAGATAAGTATGGTGCATTTGGTAAATGAAATGGCAGAAATGTCATTCCTGAAAATATGCCACACTTTTTTAAACTGCATTTTTTCAAGAAGAAGAATGTTGACAGTAACTCCTTATTGGGAGCCATCTTGACTGGCTTGGAAGTATCTGTTGGAGGGAGATCAGTGTTACCTCATGCATCTCTTACACAGGCTGTCCAAAGGAGCTTCTTGGATCCCTGGAGAATAAAGAAATGAACGTAGTTGCTGTTATATTGGGGGAAAAAACATCATAGAAGTGATGCACCAGCTGTGCCTTCCATTCACCCTTAGAGGGCACACTGCAGCCTTATTGGTTTCAAGGAAAGAAACCACTGGTGTAAATTGAGAGAATCGTATAGTGATGCCTAGAATACAGTCACTCAAATATTTATAAGCACCTTTTTTTTAAAAAAAAATGTGGATGTATGTGAAATGCTGACTTAGGTTGTTGAAAATCCGACCATAGTGAGCTAAATCATGCTATCTGTGCATTTCAAAATAGGTTGGTTGTAGAGGATGGAAGTGAGCGCTTTAAATCTTATTTGCAGCTCAGGGTCTGCACCAGGTATTTTCAATTAATATATTTTAAGAATACATTCACTTATATCGTTTTACAAATGAAATTTCATTATGCAGCAAAAAAGCCTTGTGTTGCAAATATAAGTATATTACGATCTCTGTAGAATGAGACTGATAACTAGTTTGGCTGCCCAAGAGAATAATGGAACCTAACTAAAATTTCAGAGTCAATACTAGGGATATGATCTGTGTTTAGTATCTTCTCCTTAGATTTAATATTTTGAACTCATTTCTAAAGCAGGTCTCTGACTAGGCAGTTTTTCAATTAAGCCAAGCAATCAAATCAATGCCTCCTTGGCATCTTTTCAGAGTCTGTTCATAACTAATCACGTGTTCAGTGAAGGTCTTAATGTATGTGAAATAAATATGCTTTCTGCCCCCACTACATTCTTGATCATTATACTGCATGAATCTTATGCCCTGTTTTGGAGATAATTTATGTCTGTGAATGCTCTGTGAGTGACTATGGGTTGTTTCTTTTCACTCTTGCAAATTTAGCACTGTGATAGCTCAGGAACAAATGCTCCTTTCTTGTGAAGGTTAACCAAGTAATAGGGTAGTGGAGAAAAATCACAAAATTGCAGATACATCTTTTCTCTATTCCCCCATCTTTTAAACCCAGATCATCCCTTTGCCCATCAGACTCCACCTTCCCCACAAGTCCACCTAGATCAGAGGTGTCAAGCTCATGCCGTCATGGCATCCTCATGTGACACATCCTTACTTTTTTCCCCCTTCGCTAAACTGGGAGTGGGAGTGGCCAGCACGTGATGCATCCTACCTGCAGGCTGCAAGTTTGGCAGTCCTCACCTAGATCAAAGACTAGAAACTTTACCAGCTTCCAGTGCAGCTGGAAGGTGGCTTTCGGAAGGAGAGAACCCAGATAAGAAACCCTAATCAGCCTGATGATCTCCTGTCTTTATAGCTTGGTAACCTGACTTCAGATGGGTCTTTAATTGAGCTGCTTTCTGATTGGTGCAGGTTGGTGAAGGCTGTCTGGATTATGGTCACCAAATCATGAAACTCAACAGATACTGCTCATGGAAGCTTACACCAATATATTAACCCCAGAGACCTTGACAGGATCTGCCAATTTCTCCCCAAAAAAGCAGAAAAATCAGTCTCTAGGATGTTTCCAACTACAATAAAAACTTTTGCTTTCTCACTGTTTGAGGATCTTTTTCTTGTAAAGCAGGTACCAATGATGTTCCTTTTTCAGACTGAATTCATGACAATAATGTTCACCACAAACTCTCCAGTGAGCTTAATCATTGAATGGTCCCTTGATCTTCCCAGTCTTGGTCTAATACTCAAGTAATTACATTGATCTTATTTATTAAACAAATTGTGTATATTTAGTCTGCACTTGATAGAGCACTGTCCATTTTAGTGATTCGGCATGGACCCAGAATGTGTTTTGGGATGACAAAATTTTAGCCAATATAATACAGAATTATTTCTGAAGTTATTTTCAAAATAATGCTCAGATGTCACCCAGTCTAGAAAGGGAAGAAAAATAATTTGAGCCTCAAATTTTCTTTGCTGGCCTCCTTGTCAGATAAAGAAAAGTTCTGCTTGGATTCTGACATCCAAATGGTATTTCCATCATGAGCATAAGAAGATCTGTTTTTAGTCCTGCCACGATTCAGCATTCAACAGCATCTTATATGTTGGTAGATGATGTGTAATAATTATTAGTTTGGCTTATGTTAATCTTTATCTTTTAAAGGCAACATTAAGTCAATCTACCTAGCGGTAAAGACTGGGTGTTACTATAGTAACTTTACGGCCTGTTTGTCTGTGACAAAGGCTCTTCATCTCGTCCATTTCATGGTCCTGTCTCGACCTACTCCCTCCCAGGGTTTTATTATAGTGTCCTTTAAGAGTATCTGCAGGAGCCACAGCTGCTGTGCTTTTATAGTAGAAAAAAAAGCTTTTGCTGTGTGAAAGACTCAGCTCTAAGAGGTCTTGTGGGCTATCTGCGCCACGTGGTGTCAAAAATAAGGCAAAACAATGCCAGGTTTGTTTAAAATTAATGAAACCAGAAAAAAAAAATTAACAAATTAGTAGCAGAACTAATAAATGAAGCAGCTAATATGCCAAACACAATTCAGGGAACTTATTTGTTTTAGTCTTTTTTTTTAATGGAAGCATTGTAGGGATGTATGAAAATATCCCACTTTGACAGTTTACCAAATTAGGAGTCTTAACCATCTACAGACCTAAAGTTTACTATTTAGCAACTTTATTTTTTCAGTGCTTTATTTTTGACAGGCACAAATGCACAGAAGAGAGAATGTCTTGCTCTAAAATTTAATGCAACCGATTTAGACAAATAAACTAGATAATACCTTGGTTGACATCAGTGATTTTAATTGGGGGGGGGGGGATAATGCAAGTCTGGGAGTAAAACAGTATTGAAATATATAGGCATTTAAGTGAAATACATTTTACATGTTCAGAGTGCTCTTTTTCATCATCAATACAAAACTGCAGTGCAGCTGTTAGTAACAAGTAGTTGTGTAAGCTGCTCAAGGCTTAGCAGATCAGCTGGCCTATTTAATGATTTGTCTTAATAATGCAGACAATTTAGCTTCTGCACAGAATGCTTGCTGACAGCCACTTTTGCAGTTTTAGATCTCCACAGTGCTTCACTATCAAAACATTTGGTGTTAGGCTTATTTTCTTTTTTACAGTGGCCAGATTCACCCCACTCATCTTTTAATGAAAAATATATTTTTAATTCTACAACAATAGCAGCTCAATGGTCCATTTGCTCTCTCTTCTATCTCCCTGCTTGAATATCCATGCCTCAGTAATAACAGTAAGATTTGGCAAGGCTTATTCATAAGGATTTGAGCAGAGTCATTCTCCAGTTGTGTTAATTGTTGCACTGGGACGCCAGTGAATGGTGAATGGTAGCTTGTTAACTTGCTAAGCAGCTGGTCAGCAGGATAGTTTGATTCCAGCAAGGCTCTTGACACCTCTGCCAAGGGTTATTGATACCTCACACATCCCAACTGAGACAGATTGTTTTAGTCCTGCTTCATATCTATAGCACAGTCTGTAGTTAGAGAAATAGTGATTGACAGCTCACACCTCCTGGGCCTTTCTTACTACCAGACACAACATCTGCTATGCCCTGTGGAGCAGTCAACCAACACACAGTAAAGAACTGTTTCAACTATTGTCAGTGTTTATTTTTTTAACCCTTTTCTGGACATTCTCTGGCAATGCATACATAGGTGTTGTGTTCTTTCTCCCCCCCCCCCCAATTATATTATAATGCACAGCTCTGAACAGTATTGAAAAAGGAGTCTAATTGCTTGAAATACTCCTATTACAAATGTTTATTTAGGGCCAAGGTTGTGAAGTTGCTTAACAAAATCAGGCAATATGGTCAGATTCCTAGTGGCATAGCCATAAAGAAAACCATTTAGTATTGATTAATCACAGCATATTTAATTACACCAGAGATGATCAATATTATACACTAGGAAGAACATTGCAGTAAATTATGAAAAATATGATGTCTAAATTGAAGATTTAGACATTTGTTAAAGGGCTCTAAGAGATAACTAAGAATCAATATTGAATACTAAAAGCAGAATGAACTTGGAATCTGCTTTTCAATTACAGTATGTTGATTCGTTTAAATAATTCTTAGATGAATTTTTAAAGGCTTATAAAACATAAATGCAAGAAATTTGTCACTTGTTTCTGGTATAAACAGGGAACGTAGAATATTTTAAATATTGCCAAAAGTAGTAGATGGATTGAAAGACGTGATTAAAAAAGACAAAAAGAACAAAACAATGGAGTTGTTTTACAGGAGATTATAAAATATCTGACAACTGCTGTTAAAACTTACTTGCTGACTTACTTGCAAAAAAACAATTTTAGATACAAGTGTGCTAATTTGTATTCTTTGTAGCATGAGGCTAATGATATGAAGTTTTATGTCTAATGATAACATATAAAGTCAGAAACGTCAAATTCTAGGCTTATTAAATACATAACCATGGGCTGTTATACAAAGCGTAACTACAGCACAATGCCAAATCTAATAACTGTACAGTATTCATCATATTAAATTAAGGCATTCATGTAGTAACTGGAGAACCAGGGGGTTGGGGGAGGAGTTACAAATGTGTTACAGTGCACGTCACAGTGCAAACTCCAAGCTTTCATTCTTAAATCTGAAGTCAAATGAAAATATATATCTGTGTGTGCATAGATGATGTAGATGTAGATATAAAATACCTCATAAGATTTGCATTTTGTCACCTTGGTTTATATTGAACATTTATGCTGATAATTGCATTGTACTTGTGTCAAAAGCACTGAGGTTGAAAAGATTAGCCAGTGACATCACTGTTGCCTGAGGGACACCCAGCTGAGGGTTCCTTTCTTGTCCCCAGCAGAAGGTGGACTAAAGCAGCTTAACCTGTCCCACAGCAGTACTCAGGTCTCAAACATGGGACCTCCAACCCAGTGTCCTAAGCAGTGGTGGGATCCAGCTGGTTCACACCGGTTGGGATGAACCTGTTGCTAAATTACCACCCTCCCTCCGGGGCTATCAAAGTAGATCCTAAGTGCTAAGCTGCAATGGAAAAATGGGCAGTGGAGTGTGGCCGGTGCAAGGGAAGGAGAAGGCTGCTTTCCGTCTTTCTTCTCCCTGCTCCTCCTTCTTCCCTCATGCCGGCCACTCTGTTTCCCATTTCTCCATTGCAGCACAGTGCCCAGGATCCACTTTGATAGCGTGGGGGGGGGTAATTTAACAACCAGTTTGCCCAGAGTCAGGTTGGTCATCACGGGAGGCTCATCCCACCTGTGCGGCAGAGCTGGAAGACAGGGATGGGCCATGCGTCCCATGACAGCCAACCAGGTTATTCAATTATTTGAATCCCATCACTGGTCCTAAGCACATGAGTCACCGTGTTATGCTATATGCTAATAATATAAGGTTGCTATAACCACAAGAAGAATCACAAAACCCATATTGGGAAATGTGAATAATATCAAAAACTTCATTTTTGATATTAGCAAAACATCAAAGTGGCAAAAACTTTATTTTATCCTCATTAAACTATGAATGATGATGTTGGCACTAGAAGAACCTTTGGGCTGCTAAGATCTGAAGATGTGGCCCATCAATAACTATTTTGGGTCCACTTTGAAATATCTAGAGCTATGAAGCTATATTGATCTTCTTAAGCAGTTATGACAATTTTAAGCCTAATATTCTACTGAGTGAATCTGCAGGCTGTGGTGGTTTGCTTATTAGACATAAATTTATGCCACAACTTCCTGCAATTCCGTCTCCCAGCTCTCCGGGCGATTGTGGACAAGATTATCCATGGATGGAAGAGAATAAAAATGGAACAGATATCTCAGGTCCAATGTCTTCATCTTCTAATGTTTCAGCTCTTCAAAGGATTAATACACACCCACTACATTTTATTAATACATGCTTATAGTAATAAGTCACAGCTTCATGAATTTCAGTTTTCACTAGAGATAGGCTACGTATGAGGAAGTGGCTGGGAGAAGCACCAAGAGCTGTCTTAAATATTTTTTTAAAAAAAGTTCAGTTGTCATTACAACTTCCAGATATCTAAAAAACCGATTTCGCATAACTTTAAGAGCCTGGATAAAATGACACCATCTCTATTTTTTTTCAGGACCGTTCAGTTGAAAAAGTATTTTAGACCATATATCTTTGTAGCTTCTGAGGTTGGTTTTTCACTGTATTATCATGTGTCAAAAGAGAAATTTGAATGGCTGTGTTATCTGTGTTTACAGTGCCATAAGGATACGTTATGCTAGAGAGGAAGTAATAGTGTTATTTATTATAGCAATGTAATTAGCAGTACTGTTATTGCTAAATATTGCTATAACCTCTTGTCAGCGTCATGTAACTCCACCATAACTCACTGCATATTTTATATCCCAAAAGGAGTTATTGACTGGGTTTACATGATGCTATCAAACTGGTACTTCTGTGGATTAAATATAAACCTACTGTTTCAGTAGCCTTGCATCTGTTGCTGAATATTTCCTTTCATCTCTCTATCAAGACAAATTCTGACATAGGAACAGAAGCAGTATAATTGTGATCCCCAGACAAGGAATCTTAATCAAAACAGAACCTCCAACACACTGCTGTCGAGTTAAGCATGCCATGAAAGACATTTTCGGGTGACCTATGTGTTGTTATTGTTGATGTTGTTATTGCTGATGTTGTTGTAGTTGCACTTACAACGGCTCTTCACCAAGAGACAAATTAAATGTTTTACATGTTGATAAGAATAAGATTGATTGTTATTTTGGGAATTCATAAACTGCTGCTCATCAAAAGAAAATAAATGGGTAAAACGATCATACTGTATATCTACAAAATAACATAATGAGAATAATAAAAGATAGTTGTAAAATTACAACTCAAAAATGCATGGGGACAATTAGTCCAAAGTCAGTTCACAACCTTTTTATTTAATACTGAAAAGTTACTAATGATAATGACAACTGCACCTCTATAGAGAGGTTGTCTACAGATGGGGTGTGGTGGTGCAATGCTTACTGCTCAGTCTAGGAGTTCAGTTCTCACCAATTCTTACGGTTGACTCAGCCTTCCATCCTTCTGAGGTCGGTAAAATGAGGACTCCAATTGTTGGGGACAATTGTTGAGGACCCAGATTGTGGGGGCAATATTCTGAGGTATATTGGATTAATATACTGATGTAAGATTATTGCTTATAAGTTGTAAACCGCCCCGAGTCTTCGGAATGGGGCGGTATATAAAAAAAAATAAAAAAAAAAAAAAAAATGTATGTGTATGTGTACACACACACAAGCACAGAGTTTCTCCATGAGGTAGATGGCTGGTTTTAAAAATTAGATAAAGAAATAAAATACTAATTTTTCAGGAGAATTTCTGCAGGATTTATAGTTCAAAACATTCAGAGAATATATATCTGTGGTTGAGTTTGATTGCAAAACTAAAATAATGTTTATTTTTCTGGGACAGGATAGTAATGAGATTTATTTTTGAGTAAACCTATATAGGATTATATTGTAAAAATAATTTGAAAGGGAGTCTTACAAATGTCTGCAGGAAATGCCTTTGTTTAAATTTCCTGTTTTGATCATTTGAAAATAATTTATAACATTATACATTTGTTAAGAAAGCATAAACATATGTATGACAATCATATTATATCAAACACCATATTTGTAATAAAAGCCCAATGTCCATAGTGTATTTTCAGTATTTGACAGGAAGATGTTGTGTATATCCTACCATGAAAGAACTAGATAATCGCTTTGTAGCTTTCCTCACTATAGTGAAGTAGTCATTCTTTCTTGTGCGTGCTGTGTATGTATATCCACAGAGGCAGAGGCAGGGGCAGGATGTGTATGTGTATGTGTACAAAACACTGTCCTTTTCTGAGATGTGTACTTTTTCACTTTCAGTATTTGCACTTGTTAGAAAAGAAGAATGAATGTGTCTCTTATTTCCAGCAATGTTTAGAATTCATTGTCATACTATTCCATTGACCTACAATGCTAACTTAATATTTAAATAACCCAAACGGAACACAAAGAAATGAATGCAATTGGCACAGTTTCAGTTGTGCGCTATTGCAGCGTATTTATTTTTGAAGAGCAATGGAAAATCCATGACATCTGGTGGTTAATTTAATTCTTAGAAGGGTGGGGTTTT
>JANHFL010002774.1:102756-122798 GCA_032468155.1 Oxyrhabdium leporinum | reverse complement strand
TTGCTTATAAGTTGTAAACCGCCCCGAGTCTTCGGAATGGGGCGGTATATAAATGTAAAAATAAAAATAAAAATAAAAAATATGCTAACTCTGTAAACCACTTAGAGAGGGCTATAAAGTACTATGAAGCAGTATATAAGTCTTAAGTACTATTGCTATGTACAAAATATTGACCTAGTTACTACATAATGAATAAAAACACAGTTTTATTTTTGGAGGGGAATTCTTGGAGACGCTGAGGCTCAAGTTATTTTAGACTTTAAAAAAGAGCTAACCATAAATTATATTAGGGTGTAAATAGGCAACCAATGAACTCTGTGAGAATACCTTCTGACAAGCAAAGTCAATGGGTAAGGCGAATTCACTTAACTGTATCACTAACTTAACCATTGAAGTGATTGACTTAACAACTTGGGCAAGAAAGGTCATAAAATGGGGCAATATCCACTTAACATTTGTCTCACTTAACAACAGAAATGTTGGGCTGAATTGTGGCCATAGGTCGAGGACTACTTGTAATCAATTTATAGAACTTTACAGAGTCTAGGCACCACAATCTGTTGTGGCCTGCCAGCTGCCAGCAGAGCTGGCAGCAGACTCGAACAGTGAGGAGGTTGGGGAGGAACTTGGGCCAATCCTGGAGTCTGAGAAAGGCTCTGATGGGTGCTCTGCATCGGAGGCAGAGAGGGGGCCAGGGCCGTCTGACATCTTCAGAGTCAGAGATAAGTGGGGAAGAAGAACAGCTGGAACATGTCAGGAGAAGGGAACAATTAAGGAAAGGGTCGACTCAGAGGAAAAGGCACAAGTGGATGCTGAATGGCCCCTCCCATAGGGAATAAATAGGAGCAAAAGGGGAGGGGTGTTTGCAGGAGACAATCAGTTTGCTTACTATGGTGAAGATTTGCTTATCTGAGTTTGTGCCTCACAGAGACTCCTTGCCAAGTATTTCCTTTTACAGCTTTGCGACTTGAAGCTCTCAGCCTGACAACTATCCAAGGACTGGTAAGGTCTCTTTGTGCAATTAAACGTTGGAAGGCTATTTGCTGGAACTTTTCTGGGTGTGAATGTCAGGAATTCACATTAACCAAATAAAAATAGGTGGGTTTTTTTTTCAGAACAAGGGGTCTGTTTCGTGATTCTGTTCAGCCTGGGTCAGAACACAATCTTTATAGACTCTCCTGGCAGAAGGGAGAATCAGAATTTAGCATAGGAATATCACCCCATTGTAAATCCCAAGAGGTAAAATGAGCATGGGAAATAAAATGGGAACTTTGTGAGATCCTGCAGCATAGGGCTGTCAAACTCCCCGCCCGCCTTGTCCTGTCTTCTGTGACATAGTTGATGGTATTAAAAAAAAAGAGATATTGAAAATGGTATAAAGATTGTCAAAAAAGATATCGAAAAAGGTATAGAGATTAACATTGTCCCTGCCACCTTCTCAACGGATACCATTGCCACTTTAATACCAAAATTAGGCTTGAAGATGAATTCAAATGCATCCAGTAATCTGTATCATCTTAAAATGACCTACATTAAGTTACAAACTCCTTCTGTGAGAATTTGCTTAACAGGATAGTATTTACTAAGTGTTCTCACATTCAAAAGAAATTTCATAAAAAAGTAGGTAGCAAAATGTTTTAGAAACTTCCCTTTAAAAAGGCAGTAATTAATTACTTTTTGAGTCCATCTAGCCAATTCTTGACCATTAGGCTTAAAAAAAACATTAATAAAGATAGGAACTTGTTAAGGACAACAGAGACTTTTTAGCCTGAGTCCAGCTCAGAGCACAATTCATAGCACAGATATTAGAATAAAAATCAAAATGATTTAGGGTTAAGTTACTGGAAAAGACTAAGTTCATTTAACCAAAGGCAGGTTAAATAAATAAATAGACAAAATCAGTTATAATTGTTGTGAATTTAATCTAACATGGTAATAGAAATTTGTTTTGACTACCAAAACAATTAAAAAGTAGTAGTAAAACACATTGTTCAACCATTATACAGATAGTCGTTGTCTAGCAAGTTCAATTGGAACAGGCAACTCATCATTAAATTAAGAAGTCACTAAGTGAAGCCCCAACTATGTTTAAGATTTTATTTCAGATTTCCTTTGCTTTACAGAGCTACAAATATCCATAAATGCAAGAATTGATTGCATCACCATTATAACAAGAATGTTTGCTAAATGAGTAGTAACTAAATGTTATATTTACATGTATATTTATTGTAGAACAGGCCCGTGAAAGATTAAGAGATTATTGTAGATGCTACCAACAACAGGGAATAATCCCACTCTCTTTCCAATACCCAGAGATTAGGAATATATAGATTATGGTCCAATTTAAAAAGGAAATATTCACATCTGACAGGTTTTAAAAGGATTTAATAACATCTATAGAAAATATTACTTCTAACACTGAAACCTTTCTATGCATCATTCGCTAATGGATAGATTACTTATATAATTGTTAAAATAAATTGCCCAAGGCCCTTTAAAAATGTGACCTAGAGCCTTTATATATTCAACAGAGAATGCTTATAAAATGCATGAACCATTAACAGCAACAGAACAAGTAAGAAATAGACAGATCAAAAAGCAACAGCTTTTCTTTCATATGTTTTACTGATAATTATCATTAAGAATCAAATCGAAATATTCTCAACAAATTGATTAAAAAGGCCATTGAAAAGAAAAAATATTGTTTTAAAAAAATTAAAGAAGTAAATGAAGATGTTATATGATTTCAAGAGACATATATTTCAAAAGACAATGTCAATATGCTGGACATTAACATTCAGCTGAAAAATTTATAGCCTGTGGTGGAAAGAAGAAGAAAAATGGAGTACTAGAACGTCAGAAACTTACAGGAAACTTAGAGAAATTTATTATGTTGAAAGATTTATTATTATTATTACAATTACAAAATTACAACTGCTTTGCTTCATGTTGGAAATAATAGCAAAACAAAATTGTGTGATTTTAAAAAAAAAATCACAACTTAAAATTGAAGAAGGAAACATTTTCATTCTTGGAGATATGAATATTTTTATATGAATGATTTTTCCCCACTATCTTGATAAACCTAGTTTACTAATTCTAGTAAGCTTCCTGAAAATATTATTCATGTAATATATATTATTGTTTTTCCTGTGCATTCAGACATTTTTTTAAATACACCTCTTATTGTTCTGTAACAAAATTTACTCAAGGAAACACATGTATTTTAACTCATTATTAATGTAATTAATAGACATGGAAGTTGCAGCATTTATACTTGCGGATAGTCATCCAATAATTGCAGGATTGTACAGAGAAACCTCTGATTTGAAAAGGTGGAGGCCGAAAAATCCAGTATTACTGCAACGAAATATTAAATTGAAATGTATTAAAGAGCTTTTTCCATACTAATTTAACTATTGATACTTCATTATTCATATTAAAGTATTCTGTAAAGCTTTATGTCAGGATTATTGTTTGCTTTGGCATCAAATTAAAAAAAAGCAGATAAAATAGCCTACTATTCTTTTTGTAGATGGGAAGCTATATAAAAATAAAATTAAAAGGAGATCTTGTTGAGTGAACTGAAGCAATTGGGATCATGATGCAAACATTAACAAATATTGGATCTATAAGAAAAGGTTAAAGTGATTCACAGGAAGCCAGATTTAGTAAGCCAAAGTAAAGAAGACCTACAATAATATTAATTTTACCAAACAGAAACAATTTGAGAAATATTAAAAATGTTTTTTTTAATATTTCTCAAATTATTTCTGTTTGGTAAAATTAATATTATTGTAAGTCTTCTTTACTTTGGCTCACTACACTTTGACTTCTTTGCTTTGCTTTGCTTTACTATGAAAAATTGTTGGCTTATCTATTGAGAAAGAAGTAGAGAATAGAATAATTATTTGAGCTTGAAATGAAAAGAGATGTCTCAACTCCAGAAGAGATGATCAACCAATTTGTTAAAAATGATTTTTAATTATATGGAAAATAGATACAATACAATGTAAAGAAGATTACAGAGTTTTTAAATATCTTATTTAAATATATCATGAAATACACAGGTCAACAGATGAAAGCTCTCCATAAGCCAATCACAAAAGATGAAACAAAAGAACCAATATAGAAATTAAATTCAGCAAATCTCCAAATCTATGTTTAAGACTTTTAAAGGAATTCTGATGAGGCCATTACTTCAGACAATGAATGAAGTACAGGTAGTCCTCGACTTATGACCACAATTGAACCCAAAATTTATGTGGTTAAGTGAGATATTTGTTAAGTAAAATTTGCCCCATTTTACGACTTTTCTTGCCTCAGTTGTTAAGTGAATCACTGCAGTTGATAAGTTAGTAATCCAGTTGTTAAGTGGATCTGGATTCCCAATTGACTTTGCTTGTCAGAAAGTCACAAAAGGTGGTCACATGACCCTGGGACACAGCAGTGGTCATATAAATATGAACCAGTTGCCCAGCATCTGAATTTTGATCGCATGACCATGGGGGTGCTACAAAGGTCATAACTGTGAAAAATGGTAATAAGTCACTTTTTTCAGTGCTGTTGTAGTTGTAGTTTTGAACAATCACTAAACGAACTGTTGTAAGAGCATTATTCTTCATGGAAAGTGGCTTTTATTTATTTGGTTTAAAAAGATAGAAATGATCCAACCCATTCAACATCATGCAAGTTCATCTTTTTACTAAAGGTAGATTATAAAATTTTACACCTACAAAGAGGTGAAATAACCTTTTACGAGATATAATCTGCCCCAAAGAGGCAGGTAAAACATAATAATGGGTTTATTTTGAATCGGTGAAACTTAATATTGGGTATATTTTGAATCAAGTGGATAATATTAATCAGAAAAATAATGAAAATATTTTTTTCTTAATGTGGGGAAGACTTCTTAATAATTTGGAATTGAGTTTTCTATTCATGGCTTTGTGGAAGATAAATGCTGCTTAGAATTTTCTAAGATCATGATTTTTTAAAGATATCTTATATCTTTGATGTACACTGAGAGCTTATGCACCGTTCCATTCTATTCTATTCTAGAATTTTCTCACGCAGAATATTTGTAATAAACAACAATCCAAGATACTGATAAACAGATGATCCTCTCTTGTATGCTTCTTGACATTAGAACCACTGGCAAAAAGATACACCAAGATAATAAAATTTCAGGATTCAAGAGGGCAAATTAAGGAGATAAACTAAAACTATATGCTGCTGATGTCATATCTACAATTACTTATGCAAGGGATTATTTAGAATAAATAATATTAATAATCATTTATTGTTTAATAATAAATATTTTTTGTCATTTAACAACAAAAAATGAAGATCTAGGAATACTTCTTCACAAAATATCACTTGTGAATATTAAAGTAAAAAAGGAATATTTTACCAAGGGTTAACTTTCCATCAAATTATTCCAATAGGATTTGAAGATAAGGTATTGAGTGTTTGGCAAAAATCAATAACTAACTTCAAAACAAAAACAGCAAATTCAAGACCAAGAATTAAATTTTGCAAATGGTAAAGGAATTAGGTTAATTGATGAAAGCAAACCTCAAATAATATTGGAAAAAGCAACTTGATGAAGCTACTAAACTAGTGAAGGAGCTATTAAAATACAGACTAATATGCCACTTGATAAATTCATTGTTGAGTGAAGATAAGATATACTTAATTATACCCCCCAATTTTCAAACCTAATAAGATTGGTTATCAATTTAATCCAGCATACTTTGATGATGCAGCTGCTTTAGAAGAATGTTAAGAAATACTGCCATGATAGAATAACCCATCCATGATTAAGTTTCTTCCCAGTTCTCATTAAGTTAGCTATTTGCTGCTGCCCTGAAGCTTAAAATGTTTATTCCTAAGAAAAGCATCTGATGTTTTGGCAGGCAGAATGTTAAGAAAGACATCATATACTTAACCAATGGCTCATTGTTACCATTATTGTGTAATTCCTATTGGAAAAAAATATTCTAGCTTCTGTTTAATGATGGTGATGTGCATTAGTTTTGCAGTTACTATCAACTAAATAGAAGTGAAAAATGGTTTGTCTTGCACATAGATTATTTTGCTTAATTAATTACAGTACTGAATCTTATTTGCGGGAAAAGGGATGAACAATGAAATTCACTAACTTTTTGATCCAATATCATATTATATTATGGTTAGATATCCACTTAATTTTCCTCAGAATACGGTTATAAGGTGTGTTTTTAAAAACTATGATGCTACTTAAGAGGAAAAAAATAATCAAATCAATAGCCCATCTAGAAAAGGATCAGTGCCAGATGATCCAAAATCTGGTATATGAACATCATATCTTACTTGCTACTCCTGTATTTCAAGTTTAATCAGTGTAATATTTCAATGGATTCCAAAAGTCAAAGAATGCTCGAAATGAGATTGTCAATAGTTTTGACAATTGACTGCATTATAATTGCACTTAAATCAGCTATGGGTATTAAGATTGTGAACAAACCATTAGCTAATATTTTCAATGGCATCTAGTTACAGTCATCTTCCATAACACTTTCTGTCTGCCTTTAACCAAGATAAACATTTTGAAATTAAGTTCACAAAACAGTTTATTCTTTTCCTAACCAGTGGATGGTAACACATATTGTCCTTAATTCAGTCAACTTAATTTTACCCTTCCTTAGTCCTATACTTGTGATGGGGAACAACAGCTTCTATTTTCTCCCTACCCATCAACTCTACTTCTCCCAGTCCATAATGTATACACTATGTCCCCATTCCTAGCTTTTGTGATTATCTGGGTGATGATAGACATATCAAAACTTTTGAAGTTCAATATAAAATATGAGTAAATCACTACACTATTTTGTAGCATAAGGGGTGAAGATTTATGTTCAGTTGACTGGAACCCCTAGAATTCTTGATTAGCAGGAAGACAAAGAATGCAGGGATTAGGTCAGTCATCTCCCTGATCAAGATACATCAAGTTGGTCTTTCTTTCAGAGTTGATAAATCAGGCTGTAATAAATAGCATAGTAATCATATTATCAGAAATCATTGGTTCTTGGTTAAAAAAAAGAGTCAATGCTATTCAACTGATTGTGTGTTACTTTTCACTGGGTAAGGTTCTGGCTGAAGAGGAAAAGGGCAGCTATCACATTATCATGGGAAATTTTCAGCTGAGAATCAGTCAGTTCAGAACTTGGAGGCAGAAGAAGAAATTAAGGGATGAAATTTCCCCATTGTAGAATATGTTCAAGGGAAGAGAAAGCATAACAGAGCTAAAACCATAAAAGGCTAAAGGTGAGATGGAACTCTAGAGAGTTAATCTTCCAGAAATGTTGCATCTCCAGAAGAAAAGAAATGGGCAGTCTGAGCAGTAATCCCTGAATCCCTGACAGAAAAAAAAAAAGATTATCTTGATGTTAGGTTTTTAAATATGTGAGAAGGAAATATAACTGAACTATGGCAACAATGTAGGGTCTTTTTTAAAAGAAATTATAACAGTTTAAAACAAATATATAAGAACATTTCTTTTTATACCAAAATTGCAAAATAAATCTCTCTCCTGTTATTGCAATTCACTCATTTTGGAAACACCACGGTTGGAAGGATTAGCCAATGACATCATCGTTGCCCAATGGATACCCTATTGGGGACTCCTTTCATGTCCTGGCAAGAGCTGGAGCAAAAAAATAGGAGCTCACACACAAACCCTACAGCAGCACTGGGATCTTGAACACAGGCTTGCTGTTTGTCAAGCCAGCGTCCTAAGCACACGAGCCACCGTGTTTCACCATAATCTCTGTTATGGTGTTGAAATATTATATTTCTAAAATTTTACATTTCTGTTTGTCCCATGGCTCAACAAAATTATACTTGGCTTCAGATTGTAAGTATAATTTTTAAACAATGAAGCAAATGTAGTGAGGTTCTATACAATAGTATATAGCAGATTACTTATTATAAAGAAGAACATTTGTAGCTGAGGGTTGACATGACGAGTCTATAGTAACTTGTAGTCTGGACTGCATTTTTTAAAGGTGTGGCCAATCCATTGAAGTATGGATATATTCTGTTTAAATTGATCTAAAGTTAAGAGTTAAGGTTAAAGTTATTAACCTTAATTATTAAGGTTATTAAGTTATTAACCTTTGCAAATGCCTTTTGTTTCTGTATTTCTAGTTATGTTTATCTTTATTTCTAGCTAGCTTTATCTCTATCTCCATCAGTTTCTGATAAAATCCTACCTTAAACATGTACATATCTCTAAACATAAACATAATTTAAACTTGCACAATTCATATCCTAGACATTTTAGACACATACCTGCAATTTGCCATAGAAATTCATGACAGAATGTGGGTGTCAATTTATTTCTCATATATTTTACTAGGCAGCTTTAAGTCAGAACTACTATCCATGCTCGTCCTTTATAAAAATGGATTTTTGTTCATAGGTGTGGGTAATATGATTAAAAACTTGCATTTTAACATAAACTATTAAAAACAAAAATAACTTCTTGATTATAAAATAACATTTTGTTATTAACAGATACATATTTAAAGAAAGCATTAAGGACCACTTCAAGAAAGTTCTACTACATGATTTGTGCAAGGTCCCCAAATCTACAAACAGTAATGCAAAGCTACAGTTTCTAGGATTCGGAAGTGTGCTAAATATGACACAAAATTGGAACCGTATTATAGCATTTAGTGATTGACTGATATCACATATGGCTCATCAATTTCTGGCAATAACTATTTGGGAACAAACATCTAAACCAGGGTAGACAATATAGCACCCATGAGCCCTGTGATAGAGTTAGATCAAGCTCTAAAAAAAGAGAGAAATTTAATTAAATAAATATGAAGCAGACATATTATAAAACACAGCATCAACCGTATTATTTTCACTGTGTTTTTTTGGGCCTCCAGCATTCCTTGGGGCTGGTAGTTCAACATTGGATAAATTAGCCTTTTGTGATTGGGCATTCCAACTATGGAATTCAATAGACAAATTTCTTATGGCAGTTGCTTTATTTATATAATCAAATGCTTTCAAAATATCAATGTGCTTGAGCCCCAAACATTGCCTACCCTTGATCTAAATGGCCTATTAAATGCTTTAAGAAAGGAGTTTTCTAACAACTGCTTTATGGATGGATGGGGAAATGGCAGATATTCACTTTGACAGATTATAAGATTAAGAATGCAGAGTTGTTAATTTTGCAGATCAGATCAAGAGATGGAACTGTTTCCATTCTGTAAGAATGCACAAAGCAAACCTCATTTTTCTATAGGCAAAGAGATGTTTTTCATGAAGGTGGAATTTATTCATATCCCATTCCTTGCAAGTAATCAAATAATTTATTATTCAGCTAACAGTCCTTCACACACAACTTAGTAAAACTATAAATACTTTAAAGACAAAGCTAATATATCACAACTCCACGAGCTATGAGCTCAGAATGGTTATGGTATATACAGTAACTGATTAATTTAATCCTGATCCTCAGAGCAGACAGGCCTTTTGTAACAGAATTTATTTCTGTCAGACAAAGGATAGAATTCATAAAATCAGACATTTCTTCAGAACTAAAGTAAACATTGAGCATAATTTCTATACATATATTCAACTGAAGGAACAAAAGAACACCTCAAATGTTCACACATATTAGAATTAAAGAAGCAAAGCTGCACCACTGACTTAAAAAACAGTGGCAACCTTACTACTACGGTAGTAATATATAGAAAGCTTGCACACAAATCTGGAGACCTAAAGCAAGCCATGTATGGATACATTGAACAACAATCTCACTTTTATTTGGGACAAAGAATATGGGCTCTAGTAGTTAAGGCAAGGGATCTTTAGCCTAGCAAGCTGCTTTAAAATTAGCCAATGTATTTTTGGATTGTAGTAAGGTGGTCTTTCTGTAGCGCTATTTCAAGATTCAAGGACATAGATCTGAGACTTTTTGCATGCAGTCATGAGTTCTACAATTAAATGAAGGGAAATATGGTACCCTATTCCTATTCAGGTGTTGTTGTTGTTGTTTTGAGCAATCTGGCCTTGAATGTAAAATGATTTGCAATGTCTTGGAGGCTGATTGGAAGCTACAGTTCAAGCTATCACTTTCCTCCCTTTGATATTTTTGGGAGGAAAACAGAAAAAAAAAAGTCTGAGAATGGAAGGAAAATAATTAACCTCCACCTTCCTTATTATTTCCTGTTTCCTCTTTTTTCTTTGTTTTTAAAAGGGGGCTGGTTGTCATCCTTGAAAAGACAGTTTTCCCATCTTGTGACTAGCAGCAACAAGCAATTTCAGAGCTGCTGATTCTTTCCCAATTCTATCACTGTGAGAAATCTTCTGCCCATCTTTTTCCATATAATTGAAATGTTGATTTGCAAAGGGGAGTAACTGATAACAAACTCCAACAATTTGATACTAGATTCTAACCTGCGTTTGGAAAAGGAGCTGTCCAACAAAAATATCCATGTTGGCTGTTCTTTTCTATAGGAAAGGCTGCGATGAGGAAATCTTTATATAGTTATCACTGAGACCCTCCATTATCTTTTATCATGATGGGAATACATTGACTTTGCATATACATTTGAAGGCATAACGAGATTTTTTAGTTAGATAAACTTGCCTATTTGTGGCATCAAAGTGATTAATTGGCTGACTGAATTACTGAGTGTGTGACATACCAGAGAGAACGATAATATCTTTCATTAGAAGAATTCAAATTGATTAAAATGTTCTCTGAGCTTTTGAAGCATGTAAGTTTTGCTGTTAGTTATAGATGTTAGAAGCCCAAATAAAATTACATGGATTTGTGTTTTTTTTTTGTTTGTTTTTTTAAATTCAGACTTTGGTTATCATTTGCTCTTTTGCCCCAAGAAGAAAAGAGATATCTAAATAGGCTTTGTGAAAGCTATTAGCATTCAGGTTGATTTGCCTCCCCCTACAGCCCCCCAAAAAGTGTCGATTTATCAGAATAAAATTAGTTTGGAAAGAAACTGGAAAAAAATAGGGATTTATTTGATGAAATGTATACAGCCAGTTGAACTAGGTGTACAGTAGCTATCATCTGGATTTGTATCATGTTTTGTTTTGTTCATAAGTAGTATAAGCAAGGTAACATCATATTCTGTTGTATTGATCAGTGGAATAATTACATTTTCTTGCTATCTGTATCATATAGACAGCATTTCTGTTGGCCATTTTCAGCCTTCTTTAGAGTGAATACAGGTTAGTCTCTATTAAAGGGTTAATTAATCCCACAAAATGATCACATTATTGAATTCACATGATTCAATTTGCACTATTTGAATTTGAACTATTTTAAATGATATTTCTGTGGATTATAGGGTAATTGGTTCCAGCATGGTGGAAATAAGCAATTTATTTTTTTAAACAACGCTTATTGTTTATCCCCTTTTACTACTTTACAATCTTTCATTAATAAACATACTGAAATTATGAAATTATAAATCCATATCCAAGATATATCTGCAACCTCTTAAAAGCTGCTTCAAAAGGAGTCTCTTCTTTTCTGAGTTTTTCTCAAATGGCATTTTTGCACACAACAATTAATGTCTAAAACTGTAGTGGCAATAGCACATGCAATTCACCTTAACGGAATCTGGGCTCACATTGAATGCAATCTTGTATCAATGTATTAAACTCAATAAATTGAATATTGCATTATTTGAACTTGAATTCATTGTGATCTATCTGAACATAAAGGCTTGAAAATGGGCAGAGGCATGACATCTAACCTCTGCACATTCAGCCAAGAGGACTGAAAAATAGGATTATCTATTTTGGCTTGTGCCCAATACAGCTCTCCATATGATCTAGATCCCTAATCAAGGAGAATTATAGATCACACAGACTTTCCAGCTAAGAAAGCAGGGCGAGAGTAGGGAACAGCACAATGGGTATTCTGTCCTTTAACCATTGTAAAGCTTAGGTTCTTTTGTGAATGGCAAAAGAGATTTATATAAAGGGAGATTAGTGAAAACTATTGCTCTCCTAAAATATTTCCTTGCTCATAGTTTTGATAGCAGAAGCCTTCTGTATTACTACTACTGGATTATGACTCAGACCATAAATATCATTAATGTCCATCATATAAAGCTATTTCCCCTTTCTAAGATATCGGAAAATGCGGATATTTTCTCACTCTCTCTCTCAAACTCACATACATACACACTGACCATTAATATACAAATAATTTAAATGACTACCAGAAGATAGATCAGAAGATAACCTTTGGTGAAGGAATGAATACACTGTGTGTGTGTTACTGTGTCTGTCTGTCTGCGGGTGTGTGAATCAGGAACTTGAATTACAATTTTATTAAGGCAATATTGATTATTTAAATATATTTTTCTCAGCAGGGAGATTTAGAATCAGCTGCACAATCTTATTAAAACAAACTCTTGTTTTTTAATTATACCCAAGCTAATAAATTATCTAATTTCCTATGGGGTTACAGTTGTGAAACTGAGTGTTGATGTTTCCGTTTGTTACTCTTTAGCTGAAACTTTCCAAACCCTAAATACAGATGTACCCCAACAGATTTCATTGAAATAAATGGGTTATGGCATTTCATAATGTACTTAAAATCAAAGCATACGTTTATCTGTGTGATACATGTATGATCTGCTTCTGTATGTTCACACAGGAATATATTCTTTGATATTAGAAGCAAACTTTCTGTACTTGTTCAGGAATTCTCCCGCTAAAAAAAGATGTTTTGGGGCAGCAGAAAGTTATTCTTGACCATATTTCTTCTTGTTTTGCCATCCACAATGTATTTTAAATGTTTTATAAGGAACTTGAAGAACATACATGGTAAGTTTTGAAAACAAATACTTTATTATTTTATTTATTTGTTTATTCATTCATTTATATAGCTGCTTAGGAGGTTCACAGACTAAATTAACAAAAACAAACAAACACTAAAATGAAATAATTAAATAAACAATTAAAACTTAATACTTAATTTATGGGATAATACAATCCATACAATAAGTTACAATACAGCCAGCTAACAGTCTCCATTCCACCAGTGCATCTCCAATCAAAATGATAAACCCATGTCTTGAGAACCTTCCAGAAGGCCAACGGTTTTTATGGGGCAGGATGATGTTCCAAAAGGCAAGTACTATGGCAGAAAAGGCTTTCTTCTTAGGTCTTATTAGATGGCATTCTCTAATGAATGGGACTTTTACCATGCTTCGCCTGCCAGACTGATGGGATAGCTAGAAGTAGTTCCTCAATTAACCGGGTCCCCTTGTAGGACTTTATAATTAGAACCTGGAACCTGGAAGAACCTGGAAGCAAACTGGCAATCAATGGTCCTCATGGAGCAGAGGTGTAACATGCACTGAATGATGAAGTCCTTTAATTGCTTGCACTGCTGCAATTTGCATCAGATGTTGCATCCAGATGCTCTTCAAACATATTACAGTAATTCATTCTCGAGGAGACCATGGCATGAGTGCCTGAAGATATTATGTGAAACATCTGCTCAAATATCAAGCTACTACCATCATTGCCATACGGAATGCTTCACTGTTAAATGAAAAACTTGTTTCTCAACTTTGAGTCTAAAAAAATTAGGTCTAAACTTCAGTACTAAAAAAGGTAAAATTCAACTCCAGAAACCGCAAAAAACACCTAACTTATTTGGTAAGAGGCAAGACAAGGGAAAGGGAAAATCTGACCATCAGCCCTAAAATCATTCATGGAAAAAGAAATGGTGTTAATATTTGTAACCTGGAGATTAGCTGAACATAGTTAAAATCCAACTTGAATGTTTTTAACTTATCAAAGTACACGTAGTAGTTTTGGTTTTGTTTTACCATTATTGAGTTGATGCTTTATTTTAGAATCAAAATGTCACCTCGGAGACGTACAGCTGCAGCTTGCCAAGAAAGATTGTATGTTTAGTTCAAGAGTTAATCAACCAAGTGCAGGTTGAGCTAAGGACAAAATGTACTAGCTGGGGAGTTTTGCATTCAACCTTCTACAGTAATACCGAAGCTTGAGAGTCCACAGTTTTCAATCAACAGAGAGCCAAAAAAAAAAAAAAAAGACTTTATGGGCATTAGATCTTTCAGGCTTAGGGACAATTAAATGGTCAGGCTAATGTTGTGCCATCACTTAACTAAGAACTTGCACAAGGGACGATTGGGTAATATTTTTAAGAGAGCAGCTGACAGAGAAGTGGGATGTACAGGACAGGTCAGCCAATGGTCAGCCTTTCTTTACTGCTTTTACTCATTATTAGTTTGTTAGTTTTTATACTCTTTGTAAAACTTTTAATTAAAAACTTAAAAAACCCCTGAATATAATAAACATTTCATTTTATGATAATTTAGAAAAAAGATGAGATTAACCTGGATGAAGATGAGGTTGCTTTCGTAAAAAAAATTACAAAATAATTTGCAGTATGAGGGAGAATGATTGAATCCGTATTATAAATAGGGTATGTCATATTTCCAGTCAGTGGTGTCTGTCTATTTCCCAGTCTGCTTAGAATATTTTCAATGGTAACTCTTGTTCCTTTATTTTGCAGTGGTCCTTAGAGAATAAGATTCTTGAAGTTAAACCTTAAGGATTAAGTGTATTTACACATTGCCTTAGCAGTTTCTTGTTCTTTCCTTGAACACATCGATCTCTCCCAACAAGAGGAACAAGGTGTGTTGGATATATTCACTGCCTTGAGTTATTTGTAAAAATGACATGATATGAAAGAAAGAAAGAAAGAAAGAAAGAAAGAAAGAAAGAAAGAAAGAAAGAAAGAAAGAAAGAAAGAAAGAAAGAAAGACATAGCTTGGTGCTGACATGCTGAAATATGTTTTGGTTCAGTTCTGGAGAAGTGGAAACTGGTCTAGCCGGGATGAAGACATTAGCTTCTTCTCTTGTTCTTCCAAGGTGGGGTTTTATAGGCTTCCAGTTTGTTGTCTTCAGAAGTCTTCCTGAAGGAACATTTATGCATTTATGTGTGCACATTATATTCATGCAGATCTCCTGGCTACTAATTTGTTCCATTGCTTATTCATGAGCTAGTTGTTCCATTTTGGGACAACTTCCATGCTGGCTCCAAGGAACCAATCTACTGCACTGCATTTTCAGGATCATGGTTTTCTTTCTGACCTTTTCCTGAGCTTTGGCTTATAAAATGAGTTGTAGAAATTGTCCTTTCCAGGTTCCATATTCATCAATTAAGATTCCTTTCAGCCTGATCTCCAGCTTTATGATTCTCAGTTTTCACAATATGCTACAGGTAGTCCTCCACTAACGAGTGGTCACTTAGTGAACATTTAAAATTATGATAAACACCCCCCCCCAAAGCTGCTTATGACCAGTTTCAAAGTTCCAATGGCTGCCTCTCCCTGCATTATGTGACTGTGTTTTGGGGGGTCAGCAGCTGGCTCACATTTATGGATGTTGTAGCATCTCCAGTCATGTGAGTGTGATTTTCTTCCAGTTTTCTGCAAAAAATTCTCCATCATAAATAATACATAATGACCACAGTTTTCACTTAACAACTGTAGATTTGTTTAGTGACCACCTGAAATCTGGTCACTCACATAGGTGACTTTATTATCATGACATAAATGGACATGACAGTGTTTCTCCTAGGGAATCCTTTATTTTAATCCTGATTTTGGAAATCAAAAGTTAAAATTTAAGGTTTCCAAAGAGTATTTTCAAGTTCCTACAATAAAAGGCATCCTTAAGAAATCCAGGGCTCAGATCCTTAAGACATCCAGGACCCAGAATTTGAGATCAAAAATACTTTTTTGAAAATTGTTACGGACCAATAAAGTTATTTTATGCCAGCATATGTAGTCTGTTACTGGCATATGTACTCTAGCCACTACGTTATCCTTTGAACGTGGGGCATCTAAACACTGAGGACCTTTGCTGATGTGCATGCCAGTTCATCAGTGGAGAGAAGTAACCTTTCTCCATCTCTCCTTAGTGTCATAACTGAGTACATGAACCGTGTCTGCTTCTTCCAGCGTTAGTCACACAATTATGAGCAAATAAAGAATGTTGGCATTGTGGGAATGGGTGGGCTCTGTTGATGCATCTGCACTAGCATTTGAAACAGCACTGAAATCTCCCTCCCAAATTGTTTTGCTTTTTTTAGTTTTGTTAACAAATATATTTTCTGAAAATCCTCTAAAAAAATGTGTGGAAGCATCTTTTTTTGCTTTGTAATTTTGGTGCTCCTTTACAAGCTGAGCCAACCTAAGAGAGTTGTAGATACAGTGTGTATACTTCTCAACTCAACTCTCCAATTTCCTGATGTTCTGCTATTTTTATGGGCTACGTGAAATCGCCCTTCTCCCAAACATAAAACTCTAGATGCCTGTGCATGGAGTGAGTATACGCTTCTTCCTGATCTCAGAATGAGGATAAAATGCTGGCGTGATGAACAGAGCTCTCAGCAGGACAAGTATTACATCTCATTGCACTTGTGGTGAGTTCAGTTGTGGATAAATCTGGAATTTAATAGGCTTCACATTGTTACTTTTCAATCCAGTATTCGGCAGAAACTTGTAAGATTTTTAGGTAATGGCCTATTCCTACTGTTATATGTATTTATCAATTTTCTTCTATTTTGTGCTAAAAAGAATTGATTTATTTCAAAGATGTATTTATTCATAAGATATTTTCATACTTTTTAAAACTACATTCAAATGTTTTGCATAGCACACTAACCTGCAGAAGAATTGCTTGTTGACATTTTGCCAGTGTTGTTCTTGTGTGTATGTGAGGAAAGAGGATATGGATAAGGATGAGGAAGGAGAGAAGGGAGGAGGAAGGGAGGTTGGTTTATAACTATAACTTGGACTGTGATGGTATGTACTTCATCTTCATAATATCACTACTGCAGTTATAGTTATGATATGATGAAAAACATTTTAGAAAGTGTTAAATGTAGTTTTTCTCTAAATATATATTTAAAATGTTTAATTTTATAGTTTGGACTAGGCTTGTATGAATCCAAAAACAGCACACTTCCTGCATTAACTGGGTATTTAATATATTTTATCTTGCTGTATATAACAGACAGAAAAATGCACACACAAACAGTACTATGTGAGCATGATTGCTTATCTCTATTATTACATTTATCTTCACTTGTGAGAAGAGATACAATAATTCACTTGTGGCTACGACACTTGTGAATTATCCCTCTTCACAAGAGGAGATATATGTCATAGGAGAGATCAGTTTCTATGTGTGCTTTTCCAAGCATACAGGAGATTTATTAGGGGGTTATTGGTATCTATCTTGATGAGATACAGATTACTTCCTCAGGGGTAATGAGGGGATCCTGTTTTGTGCAGATAAATTTGATGTTGTTAGTACAACTTGAAACTTCCTCTTATATACTTCTCTATAAAATAAATTCTAGATTTTAAATCTAAACCTAACCTGGCTTTAGGCTCGTCCAGATTCAAAAGGATGGCAGTCGACCTCCATATGACGCAGAGGCCAAAAGAATGTTGGAAACCTGAAGTTATCTTTGGTTTGCAGATATATAAGTGGTAGCATTAACTGGGATATTTTGCTTCTGTGTTTCACAGAATAACAGGCTTGGAAGGGACCTTATAGGTCATCTAGTCCAACCCCCTGCTCAAGTCGGAGGCTGTCAAGTCTTGAAAGCCTCCAGTGATGAAGCACCCACAACTTCCGAAGGCAAGCTGTTCCATTGGTTGATGGTTCTCACTGTCAGAAAATTTCTCCTTATTTCTAGGCTGAATCTCTCCATGATCAGTTTCCATCCATTGTTCCTTGTCTGGCCTTTGGCAATAACATTCTGCCCATGTAGCCACCCTACTGGCTCCTGAAGCTCTGAATGGGTACATCTTTCACCCTCTGTCTTAGGAGCTGTTTACATGTGTTGACTGGAAGCTTTTTCAGGGGAAACACAAGAAGGAAGGGTTATGCCCAAGCATCCATACAGAGGGGTGTGTGTGTGTGTATGCGGGTGTGGATTTTCAAGTGGCTTATATAGTGTTATAATATCTGAAGACTTCGCAGCCATTTCCTGATCACTAGTACTATTTCTGGCATCTGATTCTTCCCCTGCTCTCCCTCATTTTTAAAAAATATTTTCTTTTTGTATGTATTTTACCCTACAGGTAGTTAGGCTATCAGGTAACTAGTATGTTGATGCTCTTGATTTTATCAATTTGCGTTCTCATTATTGCTATTGTGTTGAACCGGGAGATCCCAACAGTCTAATGTAATAACACAGACAAGAGCAGATAATCTAATTAATTTGCATACAGAAATATTCAACAGCGCAGAATTCCCTGGAACGGGGCATAAGTGAAATGGGATATAGCATAATGTTGTGCTTTTAGACTTGGTAGGAGTATTCCTGTGGATTTTTAATCTAGCAGGAGAAAGTCGGGCTGAAGTACAGCCAAAACAAGGGGGGGGGGGAGGAGAAATCTTATTATAGATTCTTTAGGTATCAGCATTGCATAATGCCGTAATGTATCATGTTTCATTGTGGCACTTTCTCCCATTTGTCACTTTGTGTCACATTGCTATATCTCAAAAATAACAGTGTTTCTTCCTTTCTCTCTCTCTCTCTCTCTCTTTAGGAAGGCAAATGGACACAAAAGATCTGGCATTGAAAACAAGGATATTTCAAGGATCAGCATCTTAAATAAGAAGAAATTTAAATAAATATTTCAAGGTTCTTTTATCAGGAAAATGACAGTCTTGGTTAAAATGATCTCCAGCCTAGCTTAGATAGCCCAGAAAATATTGTTTTCTAGTTAAGCCTTTTTCTTCATTGCTAAATAATTTTGTTTTAAAACGTAGTGAGTAATACGTTTTCCTCATCAGCTGTAAGCATTCTAATTTCATTTAATATCAAAATACTGTATTGTATTATACTAACACTATTTCCTTAAAAAATTAAGTAGCAGATGGGATTTATTCACAAATATCTATGCTTATCTGTGCTGGACGATGACCATAATAAATACGTGATTTGATGTGTGCTTATCTATTATGGTAAAAAGTCAGTTACTGGGAAATAAATTCCATAAAATTCTATTACACGGACACAGAGATAACATAACTTTTTTTTTTAATCCTACTATCAAGTCAATACATGTTGGAGACAAATATTAAGGATCGCAATAATAGTTTTATTTATGTTTGTGTGTGTACGTATGTATGTGGTGTGTGGTTGTGGTTGTGTGTGTGTGTGTGTGTGTGTGTGTATCCTGCCTGCTATCCTGAAGGTCTTATTGTTTTACAATGAAAGTCCTGAGAAGAGACAAAAAGTGTGACTCCACTGTCTATGCTTGATAGGGCCAGTACTTTCTGAACACTCTTATTCTGTGCGATATCCTTGAGATACCAAATGGGGAAGACATTTTGACTTTATTTTTATTTATTACATTTGTTTGCTGCCCATCTCAGCACAAGGCAACTCTGAGTTGGCTACTCTCAATAGACAGCTCAGATCAGAGGAAATGAGCTGGTGATCTAGATCTGTGTACAAGATACCCATGGCATGAGAAAGAAACAGGCTTGGAAGAAATGGAAGGGGATCATAGAAGACTGCCAACAAACCTGATTGGAACAAAGGAGCAAAGAAGGTGGTTGGATCCTATTGGGGGATTATTTTTTTAGCGGGGAGAAGAGTGTCAGCCTTGGAAGCCATAATTGCGAGGCCTCTGCGGCTGCCACATAATAGTGCATGGGAATCATGGAAGGGGTTCTTTCTCATACACCTAGAGGAGTTAGTAGTCAAAACAAAATTCTTTTCAAGTGTGTCAAGGCCTTCCTGACCAGCACCTGGAAGAGGAGTGACAAGAAGAGAGAGGAAGTTGGTTTTGGAAGAGGATTGGGGAATGTGACCTTTGATGATGGTTTGGAGATGGATCTTTGATTTCTTTTGGGTGTGGAAAAACCTAGGCCTTCAGATTCAGGTTTTTCCCAGATGTGCCAACATGGTTTCTCTAATAAAT
>JANHFL010002774.1:51605-70382 GCA_032468155.1 Oxyrhabdium leporinum | reverse complement strand
AGAAAGAAAGAAAGAAAGAAAGAAAGAAAGAAAGAAAGACTTCAACTTTAGTGTACCTATTTAGTTCTAGGCAAAAAAAAAAGGATGCTTTTGAAGGAATGCATCAGAACCTGGTGAAAAAAAGTTATCCTAACAATTTAGCCAGCAATAAAGCCTCACAGATTACCCATTATATAAGGGAAGTACCTGAGAGAAATACTTTCTTTGTGGGACTAGCTCTTCCTGGAGTTATCTGTTATTCCATGTGTTCTAATACTCCAAATCCCTTCCTTTAAATCTTGTCATGTTATGGGAACTATAACGCACCCTTTCTCCATACCCTGTGGAACATTCTTCCCTCTGAGATCTGATATATCCCACACTCCTAGCTTCCTGGAAGGCCTTGAAGAGCTGGCTCTTCATGCAGAGTGAGGATGGAGCCTAGTACATTTCAGAAGGGATGAACAGAGGTGTATTGTGCTGGCAGTGGTTTGTTCTCTGAGCTTGCTTTTAGCTTCCAAACGTTTTGTCCTCAGGCTAGGTAACATCATCAGCGAGACTTAAGACTATGGACTACCTAGCCTGGGGACAAAACATTTGGAAGGTAAACAGCAAGTTCGGAGAACAAACCACCATCAGAATTTACCACTAGAGCTACAAATATTTTCTATCATTTCACGGGAGTATTGTCTTTGGGGCTCTGGGAAATTTGGTAATGATTTTATAGCGTTTATATTTATTTATTTTATTTAATGTATGACAATCATACATGGATTTGCAATATATATATTAACATTTCACATAGATTAAAAACACAGTAAAAAGATTTATATTCAGATACCAATGTTTAGGCCATCTAACCATTGAAGCATAGCATCACTTATGTGGAAAAAAAAATCAGATACTGGGCTGGTATATGCCCTGAGTTTACAGCCAATCATAATGTGACCTACAGTTTGATGTGGGATGTCACAGCCACACTGAGGCGTGGATGCTAAACCCCATTTATACAGTGAGTCCTGGCAGATGCCATGTGAGGTTCAAATCCTATTTAGGGTTATCCATTGTTAGCATTTTTATGTTTTTATTGTTTATTGTAAGCCGTCTAGGGAAACTATGTAAATCCTTTAAGTAAATAAATAGTACCAGTCCTTCCATTGCATTCTCTGTATTCCCTCCCCACCAGGGATCTGTAGAGGGGCTCAAGTGAGCATAAAAATGAAATAAGCATTGGGACACAATTATTATCACTTCTATATGTGTCTTGATATAACATATATATGCAAAATAAACTGTGATACTCATCTAATAATTCTTATAAAATAGTCAGAGTCTATGGACACTTCTGGCCCCATCCTCCCCCAGCTTCCACCTATTTGGGCTGATCTCCCTTGCTTAATTAATTAAGAATTATCCTAAATACATTGCTGCTAAAAGTGGAAACCATACCTTTACTTTCTTTTTTTTTCCTTTAGTGTTTCTTGCCTTAATATCTATTTCTTTAAGCAATTTATATTTATAAATTAATCTTGTTGCTGCCTATCATATCACTGTGACTCTATGTAGCTGACAGTGAATTAAACATTTATTATAAGGGGGGAAAAATAATAGCCAAAAATAATGACAATCATAATCAATATACCATATGCCAAAGGGCCAAACTGCCCATCAATAGTAGACAGACAAGCAGCCAACAACTAGCATGATTCTCCATTCCCCTTGCAATAGACTGTGCTCCATTGGCTTTGCTCAGTATCATGGTGACCACATTTAGTGTATATGCTACTAAGTATTCTGGGAGGGAAGCTATTTGTACAGCTACTTTCAATGGTAACCATAGTTGAGAACAATATCAGGTGCACTGTATGTCATTTACCAATAAAGGAGAATATTTGTAGCTCAGGGTTGAAATGAGGGGTTCTTGGTGCTCTCTGAACGTGCTTGTTTTCTTGCAGACATTTCATTACCCTAACTAGGTAACATCATCAGTGCTAGTAAGGAGTGCTGTTTGCAGGTCAATTTATATTCTGGTGTCTTGTCTGTCTGTGTGGGTGGGGGCGGTCTTAGAGATTCTTTGGTTGGGCTGTGTACTGATGGCTCTTTGGCAGTTTCTTGATTGAGGTATTGCTACTTGATTGCTGGTCTGACGTTAACCTTGCAGTTAATCTATGCTGATCTGAGTACTGATTACCGACGGAGATGCACTGGAGTCTTTTTCTCTTTTGGGCTGGTTGATTATCTCTTTTGCATAGTCTATAGATGTTGTTAATGTCTATGTGTCTATTGATGGCTGATTTGTCAGAGTGCCAGGCTACTAGAAATTCCCTGGTGTTTTTGGACTTAGCTTGGTCCTGGATGATCACATTTTCCCAGTTGAAACTATGTTTAAATCTGTCTATAAGTTGTGAAATTAAAGAATTTTCATCATATCTTCTGACTGCCAGTTGGTGTCCTTGGATGCGTTCTGCCAGCCTTCTGCCTGTATGTCGTTTCCCGTACTAGCACTCCCATTCCCTGATATTCTATGTGGAAATAGTGTCTAAAGGCCTTTCTTTGAAGAGTTCCCTGTAAGAGACTCTGTCTCTAAAGTAAATAATGTTCACTCTGTAGATATGTTTCTGCATTGGACCTCACAACCTTACAAAAGTGTGCATAGGTTCCAGTTTATCAGCTCTATGATTTCATAGCCTTAAGGACAGGCATTTTCATTTATCTCACCTGCCAGTCTTCTACTTGTAATGGGAGCTGGAATTTTGACTTGCTGGGTTTGGGTTTTTAAAAACACCATAACGGTTGTGATTGGTTTATTGTGTTGCATTATTTTATAGATTTCTTGCATTACAATGATACATTATTTATAAACAGTGTATTATTGATATGATAGATCACCCAGAATTTCTTGTGATGTATGATTTTTTTAAAAGAAATTCTTAGAAATATTACATATTTTGAATTTTTTTCTCACATAATTGCAAGAAGTTGCAACATGTATAAACGTATATTTAAGTATAAAATATAATTAAATATTGGCTCATCAGTATCACATTTAAAACTTGTGTATTTTAAATAATCTAGTATCTGTTCGCTTATTCCTTTTGTATGCAATTTATTCCATTTTTTTCCATCAAGTTGTTCTATATATTTTTCTATATTGCTCTCTTAGATGTTGTATTCTAATTTACCATTATTTTTGCTGATCAGAATTCGGAGGGCAACTAGACAGCTCCAGATTCCTGTCTTTCATGTAATACAATCCCAACCAACTTTGGCAGGTGTATGTCAGTTTGATCAATAATGATGTCTGGGTTAGACAGTCCAAGTGGCAAAAAGGGTCTCTTCTTAGGCATTTTGCCAGATTTTGAAAACCACAATAACGACATTCTGCTAAGGAAGCAAGATTGGAATGCTGATTGATTTACCCTGCCCCCACCTTTCATAAAAACTGCAGACTAATGGGTACTAAATGCCTGAATAATAATTAGCACAAGTAAGTGACTAGGTCTCCATTAGTAAAATATTAAAGCATTTCTTATATATGAACTACACTTATTGTGTTGGAAACAGAGAAAGACAGAATTACAGTTGTGAGTTATCTGGCAGGCGTCTATCCTTACTATTTGAATTGGTGTCAACAATAAATTATAGAACATTACTAATATATAATTCTTCAAGCACATTTCATAATAAGAAAAATGGTTGGCCTACCCCTTCCCAATTTTCATGGACTATCCAGAACTTTAAAAACAGCTAGAATTAGATAATCATAAAAAATTATTCCAAATCCTCTATAACTAATGTACATAGGACCAAGTCAAATTATATATTGAAAAAAATACTTGAGAAGTCTCCATGGCACATAGACATCAACTTCTATTAACCATCTCCAATAAGGATAGTGGATGGTCTTGAGGAATGTAAAGGAAAAAGTCAGGTTTGGAAAATTAAAATGAAATTTGAAATAGCATGCCAGATATCTATTATTTGTAATTGACAAGTTTCCGCCTTCTGCATATGCAAAAATCTGTTACAATAAGGTGGCAAAAAGTAGGACTTCAAATTAAACAGCATGTAGATTAAGATCCTTGCTCAACCCATAAGGCTTAAAATGTCTCAAATGCATTCTAGATGCATGACTTTGTCCGATCGTATTGAAAAACCTAAGATGGGTGTGTGCATGTGCAATGGCTCAGTGGTTAAGATGCTGCGCCTGTCAGCTGGGAAAGTTGACAGCCCAGGTTCAAGACTAAGTGGTATGCATTGGGGTGAGCTCCCATTACTCAACCCAGCTCCTGGCAACCTAGCAAACCTAGCAGTTTCAAAGTTTGAAAGCATGCAATTACAAGTAGCTAAATAGATACCACTTCGGCAGGACAAGTTACTGTATTCCATATACTGACTACATGATGATGAAAGCAGTCTCCCTTGCCTGAGAATTGGACATTAGCAACACCCCCTTGAGTTGGTCACGACTAGACAGGGGAAAACCTTCAAGATGGAAAGGATGAAAGCAAAAGTTTCACAATCTTCTTCAGTAGATGAAAAGTAGAGCTTGACCACAAAAATATCATCTTCTATTAGTAATGTTGTCTTATCTAAGCATAACTTGTTTTCCATCATATTTCAGCCATTTATTAAACAAATAACTTTATATGAAAATAAGAAGAGCTTTGTCAGATCAGATCAAAGGCCCAATCAGGCAAGAATTATGTCTTTCCAGAATCCAGTCAGGTGGATCTGGGAAGTTTAAAGGATGATTTGAATGCATCTTCCTATTCATAATCCCCAGCAACTGGAGTCCATTGTGTCTGATAATAGAAAAAATATGTATTTTCCATGGTAGCCATTGGTAGTTTGAACTTCCATGAATTTATTTAATCTCCTTTTAAAGAGGCCCAACCTGGTGACCGCTATTTCATCTTGCCTTTGTAAATTCCAACAACGTACTATGTATTTTGTCTTTCCCCATTGATCTTCTCTGGGGGTTCTCTAATTCTAGGAGAATCAAAGAAAAGAGAAACCCCCACTTCCCTATATCCACTTTCTCTATATCACATATAGTTTCATATACCTTGTCACTCCCTTCCCTTCCAACTATATCAACAATAACATTTGATCGTTAATTGCAGCTAATGTTGATTCAGTTCACCTGAACCATTTACCCCTTTCTTCTCTACCTCACTTTGCAATTTCAAAAAGTGGTGTGGCTACATCATATTGGTCCTGGGGCTTACTCTCTTTGGAACTCTGTCTGGCTGTAAGAAAATCATATTCATCCCTGTGCTTTATTTCTTTGAGAATAAACATACAATGATTACTCCATTCAAGTATTTTACTTGCAAAAAACAGCGAATAGGGCTTGCATTCATTATCCCATCATAGAATAATGTGTTGCAGTGCTATGAGAATCTAAATTAAATGGTGAAGATTTTTTTTAAAATGCATTTTTGTTCAGCTTCCCATTATACTTTATTCTCAACAACTTTAAATCAATCGCTGTTTGGTTTGTCACTCAAGGGCTCTCCAGTCCCCCACCCTTTTTTTTACATGAATTACATTCTAAATAATAATAGTAATAACAATATGAAAAAATGAGGATCAGAAATATTAAATAAATCCACTTTGTATGATGACGAGGTATGATATTATGCTATTACAAACCATTGATTTCATCATGATGATTTTATGGTGCTTTTGTGAGCTAAGAGTTCTAATTTAGGAAGGTGTTTATCCCTTAACTATCCTAATACTGAGAAAGCCATAAAACATTATCCCGGAGAGCAGAAAAGAATGAAGGAGGAGCAAGCCGATTAAATCAGAAGAGGTGTTATCAACCCCAGGCGTAACACCATATTTTTTTACTTCTGAAGTACTTCCAGCAGAAATCTGAGCAATCTTACATGTCCTCTCCACACGACCCATCATTACAACTTAGCAGCTTGCAAATCCTCAGCAGGTCACCATATTTTACACTTACTAACCATGTAAACACTACCAGGCATTTCTAATTACTAGAGATTATCTCTTAGAAGCCTTCCCACTTTTGTAAAGCGTACAAAAAAATGCTCTGAGAAATAATATTTTCCACGCCACTGTAAGTTATATCTATTAGAGCTTGTCACTTTTCAACTTGTTTTGACTTCAGCATCAAACATTTCCATGCCTTGCACATACATATCTTAAAATAACATTCTCAAAGAGTATTCAATTGCTTTTTTGTAGAGCTTTTGTGCTTTGTGTACTTTTCCTTATTAATAAACTTAATCAAACTTCCTAGGACCTCCTCTGTTGCTAATAATAATCTTAGGAACTGGTGACAAGTTATTGAAGCTAAATGTTTGTTGGGCATTTCAAAAATTTCATACATAGTGAAAGAGATTTTATTTTTTTATCACCTAGTAAATGGGACCATCCAGTGACTGGATCCATTTTAGACAATAAGATTCCTCTTAAGACTTTAGGACAGTGGCTCCCAACCTTTTGGCCACCAAGGAACAGTTCTGTGGAGAGAGGATATTCTGTGGAGGAAAATGTAACCCTCCCAAAAAAAAAAAAAAACCCTGATGCAAAAAGTTGCACCTAGTCTCTTTCCTATTACTGCATTTACTGAAGTTTACTGTAGCAGTGTGTGATTCTCATGTTCTTCTGATGATCTAAGAAGGGATGTCCAACCTTGGAAAATTTAAGACTTGTAGACTTCAACTTTCAGATTTTCTCAGCCAGCATGAAGCCCACAAGTCTTAAAGTTGCCAACATTGAACACTTCTGATCTAAGGGATCCTAAAAACACATTTTCATCTAGATCTTGTACACAAAGAAATATGCCTCATTAAGTTCAATGAGGTCTTCCTTCTAAATCTGGAAAATGAAGTGTTCCTATCAACACATTTTGTTTTGTGGTTGAGTAGCATCTTACTATGCTTGTATGATTAGTTATTGGAAGACATTTCTTAAACCATTTGCTCAAAGTATTTTGGAAGACAATTTCTTATTTCCTGAATCCTGAAAACAGCTTTCTCTAAATTGTATTTTAAATGTGTGGGTCTACAATTCCCACCAGTCCAAGATATAATGGAAATTGTAGTCAAACACAACTGGAATACATTAGCTTCAAACAGGATGACTTAGTGACCAAGTAAAATGGTAACTTAATTATTATCTCTCTCTATGTAAAGTCCCCATACTACAGAAAGTTTATAGAGCCTGATGAGTTCTATAAAACTATGAAATCATTTTTTAAAATGGCATTATAATAACAGAATAACATAGTTGGAAGGGACCTTGGAGGTCGTCTAGTGCAAACTCCTGCTCAGACAGGAAACCCATTTCAGACAAATCATTGTCCAATCTCTTTTTAAAACTTCCAATCTTGGAGCACCCACAACTAGAGGCAAGTTGTTCCACTGATTAATTGTTCAAATTAATTGTCAAGAAATTTCTCCTTAGTTCTAGGCTGCTTCTCTCCGTGATTAGCGTTCATCCATTGCTTCTTGTCCTGCCTTCAGGTGCTTTGGAGAGTAGGTTGACCCCCTCTTCTTTGTGGCACCCTTTAAATATTCCTTCCTGATATTTCTTCTTGGATTTTGCAGTCTTTGATAATCAGTTGATGCTTACAGATAAAATGGGGGGGGGGGGACCCTTTACTTGGAGAACTGTTTCCCTACATTTTCCTTTCTTTCAAATTTTTATTAAGTATTTTAGAAGAAAATCTAACTTTCAAAAATACCCTGCTGTTCCCATTTATAGGCCAATATTTTTTATGTCTGAAGAAGGCCAACTTCATTTTTTTTTTAAAAAGATCAATTGGATTAAGGCATACCATGGGTCTAAACATGTTTTCAGTAATGGCAGGTTAGTCTAAACAGCATGCTATTTTATTTGAGTCATTTCTTTGTAATTGTATTCAAATAGATGTGCATTTTCAGAAGATAAGTGCTATGGGACAGTTTTGGTTTACTGTCCTGCTGCTTAACCCTATATTATTCAATTGTACTGATATAGCGAGAAACAATTGTATTATCCACTTGCTTCATACCCTTTTGATAACATAGGACAATACATAAACTGTTTGATCATAGTGGAAAAAGAAATGCTACATATTATAACAATGAAGGTGTATTCAGATTTATACTTATTGTTTTAATACATTTAAACAACATAGTGGACAGGTTAAAGTATCAAATCAGGAGTTGGGAGGACCACATTTTAAATCTCCATGACCCAAAACCTCTGTAGGTGACTCAATTTACAAGTTGCCAAGCAAAATATTGTTAAAGTGATATGTGAAAATGGCCTCTTAACAATCTCTACTTTGATACTGGGCAGACAATTTGGGAAAGGGATTAATTTATTGCACTTACATGTGGGACAAGAGGAGCGTTTCTTAAAGCTGGACCTAAATCTCCTACACAGTTTCCTGAAAATGTTCTTCCTTTGTTAAAAAATAAATAAATAAAAGGTCAGTAATAGTGATTTCCTGTAAAAATTTTCAAGGAGTGGACCCTGCCCATCTTTTCTTTGATTTCTTTGGTCTTTCTCCTACTTCCATGTTGGTTACATAGGCACATAACTCACTTTATGCTTCCTATCAGTTTCAACTTCTCAAATACAGGTAGTCCTCAACTTACAACAGTTCATTTAGTGACTGTTCAAAGTTACATTGGCACTGAAAATTGGCTTTTCACGGTTGACCATCGCAGCATCCTCATGGTCACATGATCAAAATACAGACACTTGGCCATTGACTCATATTTATGATGGTTTTGGTGTCCTGGGGTCATGTGAACCCCTTTTGGGGACCTTCTGACAAGCAAAGTCAATGGGGAAGCCAAATTCACTTAACAACTGTGATACTGACTTAAGAACTGCAGTGATTCACTTAACAACTGTGGCAGCAAAAGTCATAAAATGGGGCAAAACTCACTTAACAAATGTCTCACTTAGCAAGAGAAATTTTTCGGCTCAGTTGTGGTGGAAAGCAAGGACTATCTGTATATTTAATTTCCTTTTTTTTATTCTACATTTTCACAATCAAAAGACTTTGGAGGGAAATACTATAAAAGTAGCATCTTCGTGGAACTAGTAATCTGATAAAAGCTATATGTTTGGATGCAAGCAGAGGGCAAGAAGAATGTGTGCATCATCCTGAATATCTTGGAGGAAGGATAAAATACTAAGAGGGGAAAAAGATACATTGGGAGTATTTTTTTTCCAAATCAGAAAGTGATGATTTCATACATTTTGCAAAAGTAAATAGAAATTTACCAGAGAAGAGATATGCTCCAGGGAGGTGCAATCAGGGCTCCCAGGAGAATCTACTTGCTTGAAAAAAAAATTGAAACATGCAACATATATGCTAAAATTTAGTCCCTGAATTAATTTGTTCCTATTTCATTTTCGCCTATCATCCACCTAGGTTTCTGTTTAAAACAAATCCACTAGTTTTACCCAAAACTGTGTTTGTTACATTCTTTTAAAATTAGGTAAAGAAATTAGTACATAGCTTGAGAATGGTGAGAAATGCCCTTTTATCTAGGTTAGTAAGTGTGGTCCTGTAGTTATCTGCTGCAACTATGGTTGAAGAATTGGAAGTGTCAATAATATAGGGAGTATAATACTTACCATACCTGACATGTAGAACACTACTGGATTCTTTTTTTAAATTTCACATTTGTTTGTTCCCTAATCTGCCTACCTTTCTGTTGGGTGAAATCTTTTTATATCAAGTGACTGGAAAAATGATGAAATATTACAAAGAATAATAGTATTTTTTTAAGGATCCAATCTGGGTTGGTCACTGGGAGCAGAGGTTTAATCTTCCAAGCTTTTGGACTCATGCTGGAGTCCATCCTCAGGGAACTTCTCTCTAATGGAATCTGGTCCCGGTGATCAACCCAGATTGGATCCTGCAACATTATCCTGGGGCACATCTATTTGCCTTCATTTGTATTTTTTTAATTATTAGATGCTTATCCAGTGATAAGATTCTCTATGTCAGGCAAATGTAATAAGCACTCTGTTATAGAGACTGTTAGTGAGTGTCAGAACTGAGAAATCCCTGAGAAGATGTTTTCTGGCAAAAAGGAATAGCCTTTTCAGCCTCCCTCAGCTTCCTTGAGTGTGTGTTATCTTTTAGTGCCATGAATGTCCATTAAGTGCACCAAGATAGCACTGGCTAAACCTATTTCTTAGTCCCTTGTCATCTGACATATCATATAACTGATATTTTAATTTCAACCGACTTAATTTAATTGGAACCTAGCCATTAATAAATGTTAAAGAGGATAATGTACCAATTAATCTAGGTAGGCTTAATTCTCCTTCCCATCCTAATATTAGCATGTTTATCATTTGAAAAGGCAAGTAGAAGTCAGGCAACCAGGGCTGGCAAGGTGCCTAGTGATGGGAGAGGGGGTCATGCAGTGAAACAAAAAAGAAACACACTTGCCTAGCTTTGAACATATTAAAGTCTTCACAAGAAATTTGTCAAGGTGGTGACAGTGAATTATAGCTGACACAAGTGGGAAAGTTGTCATGCTATGCAAGTTCCTTTTTTTTTTAAGCAATAGCATTGACCTTTTTCTTCCTAACTTGTCAAATTAATCTCTGCATCATGTATTACAAATAGAAGGTGTAATCCAGGGAAAATTTATTATATTTAAGAACAATGAAATAAATGGCCCTTTAGACATCAAGCAGGGCTCTGTGCTTACAGAATTGCTCATCCGTACTTTTTCTGATTCCCCCGTTTGCTGATCAGTTGTTATTTTGTAAGCCATGATGCAGCAGTAGAATTATTTTTTTTAAATCCTACATAATGTAGGTCGATGTCCTGAGGTGAAAGACCAGCATCTCTGATCAAGAATGCAGTTTTCCAATCTCTGCTATCAGGATGGATAAGGTGCTAGAAAGGTTTTTGTATGAATGAGTGTATAAGTGAGCCAGAATTGGTGTGTGTGTGTCTGTGTGTGTGTAGAAGGTGTTGCAGTTCTAACCAGTGTGTCATGGACCTACAACTGGTTTGACATAACTTGTAAAACTTTATGGATTTATAGCACGGATATTGTAATAGTAATATGCAATTTCTTCCCTAATAATCAGCACAGTGCTTGAACAGTAATGTTACAGAACCTGCTTGGCTATATATATATATATGCTCTAATGAGTATCAAAACCACTGTCCTGGACAAAACCCAGAGCATCCCTGAGCAGAAGAGCACCCAATGATGAGCTGCTGAGAGAATGTCTGAGATAGCAGCAGACATAGGAAGAAAATCAAACAAAGAAAGTATCCTAGCAAGTTATGATCCTTTATGGAATCAGCAGATAGCTAACGTGACAGACATTGGGAAATCCTACCAGTGGCTGGGAAGAGCTGGACTAAAAGACAGCACTGAGACACTGATTGTAGAAGCAAAAGAACAGGCACTAGGTACCAGATCCACAGAAGCAGAGGTCTACCAAACTAGACAAAACCCAAAGTGCATTCTATGCAAATAGTCCAATTCATATGGCCAGGTATAAGAGGCAGGCAGGACAGCATATACTAAATGGCACAACCAGGTAGCTGGCATTGCATACAGGAACATCTTCACAGTGTATGGCAAGGGTGTCAAACCCACGGGCCGGATGCGTCACGCTCTGGCCAAGCCCACCCTCGGTTTAGCGAAGGGGGAAAAAGTTGTGATACATCATGTGTCGACAACATGTTGTCGCGAGTTTGACACCCCTGATGTATGGGTTAGACTTTCCCAAGTCCAGATGAGAGATTCCACAGAAGGTCATGGCAAATAACAGGGTCAAATTCCTACAGGACTTCCCAATTCAGACAGGCAGGCAGGTACTATCCAGAGACAAGGATAGTAAACAAGATAGTAGACAAGGACAAAAATATAGCAGTGGCGATAGATATAGTAGAGCCAAGCGACAGCAACTTCAAGAAGGAGCTGGAGAAGCCCTTCCTTCAGGGCTTGAAGTAAGCATTAGAGAGGATGTGGAAAGTAAAGGCCAAAGAAGTCCCAGTGGTGGTAAGAGCATTGGGGCTGTGACTCCTAAACTGGAAGTACTCCACAGAGTCCAGAAACAAGATTAGAGTTCTCTATCCAGAAGAGTGCAGAACCCTCATACTCCCAGCCTCTGGTAGAGGAGCTAAGATTGAGGAAGACACATATCATCCCATTTCCAACAATGAAAATAATCATAGTTATTTTTAACTGAGAGGTTTGTTTCTTTCCTATATAAGAAAGTTTCTTCATTAAAAATCAAGTCAAACATGGATCTTCTAAGAAATACCAATTACTATATGGATTTTGTATAATATATGCTTTTAAGATTTATTCTTTCAATAAATCTTAATGTTCTCATTTTCATTTTTTTTTAATTCTGGTCTTCCTTGAATTAGTGTTTTCATTTTGTTTATTTCTTTGTGAAAAAAAAGCCCACAGGTTTTTAAATAAGAAAATGTCTTATCAGTAAGAATTGATGTAAGTTGGGCTACATTATTTTTTCTTATATCAATGCCCATATATACTTTAAAAATTTACAGAAAACCCACTGTGTACAGTATGTGCAAGAAAAATCCACATTTTTCAAATCTTACATTTTAATTTGAAATTAAAATATAGTTTCAAAAAGTTTTATCATTTAAAAAGTGTGTCTGTGTGTGTGTGTGTACATGCATGAAAAAACATTGCATTATAAAAATGCTTGAAAAATGAAAGCAATATGCTACAAATTCGTTATTTTAGGAATCTCCTAGGAGGTTCTACTGAATCAAATAGCCTTTCATCAGTAAAGGTATAACATTTTGGAGTATTTTTCTTTACATAAATGTGTGTTGCTTTAAAAAAAATCATTTTTAAAATTATGAAGGCTCCAGTCTTGCAAGGATTGGGAAATTAAAAAGAGCCATTTACTTAAAATACAGTCTAAAAGTGATCCTGCTTGCTACTGAACAGAAGGAAGATTATAGGCTTAACCCAATGTCAAGGTGATCCATCTTGGTTCACATGACACATCATTGCAATCCTAAATTCAATTCTTCTCCCTGTAGGCTTAGTTAATGCTTCTACCAGAAGTTTTATTTTGTATGAGTAACCTTGGCATAAGAATTAGGACTGTGCAAAGCTTCAGATGGGTGATTTGGTTTGAAGAAGATTCAGCTGAATTTCCCTTGAATCAAATCACTCATTCATTAACTTCTTGACAAGCCTTCTTTCTTTGTTCTCAAGCTACCTGCCAGCATATTTTTTTTTAAAAAAGAAGAACAATTAAGATAAACGGTGCTGTATTCTTAACCTGATGATTAGACCACAGAAAGTGTTTTAATGGAGAGATGATGTCATGGAGTGGATTAGAGGAGAAAGGTGAGTTGTTCTTCAACTTGGCTGACTTCCCAGATTTTTCTTGCAGCTGTGTTCTACTGGAAGTCGCCAAAGTGCTTTCTGTTATGGTTGTAAAATTCTTTTCTGAGAAGCATAAAGTTTTTATAACAAGAACTGGGGGAAAAAAGCTTTGTGCAGGGCTAAGGGTTAATATTTGCAATTGTGGGGTTGGCATTTAATTAAGAAAATAATTAAGAAAAATAACCCTTGAATCCTCTCTTCAAGGGAAAAGAGTTATTCTGTAGACAATGCAGCTGGATTCATCCAAATATTTATAGACTGGCACTGAAGCTACGCGCTCAAAAGAAATTACCAGAATCCCATATGGCTGCTTTTATTTAATATTTTATTTCTTTAGAAAACCCCACTAAACTTCCCTTCAATCTAAGAGACCCCAAAGCTGTATATATTACAACTGTGGTTCCATGGACCACAGGTTGAGAACCACTGAACCAGAGGATTTCAGAAGAAATTAGATTTAATACTTGTAATTTTTGAACATTTTCCATTTGCATGAGTCAGATTACATTTTCCTTAAGCAAAAGATCCAGATCAGTGCAATAGTAATGGTCTAACGGTTTGTATAATCCTGTACTTTAATGATGAGGCCCAAGGTGGTGGACGTTTTGGTGGACATCTACCACCTTGACTACAGGACTCAATAGATATCTCTAAAAAGTGCATAAGTTGGCTATGAAGGCAACTGATCTTCACTATTGCTCTGCAGCAACTGGATTCAGCAGTATATTTCCTTAGAACTTGGCGTCTCATCTAATTATTACCTCTGATAGCTGTTGATAGTCTTATGTTCTGCAAGATATTTGTTAATTTACTGCACATTTTAGAGTTGTTACAAGAGATCCAAATGTCTTTATCCTAATCATTGCATCATCTGCAGATATTTATATTATAATTTGCTGTTTACCTTCAAGTATTTCTGGCTGATTAATTAGTTCAATTTTAACTGATGGTTTGCTTAATTAAGCATAAATAAACATGTCCATGAAGAATGTGATATAAATAACTACTTAAAATATAAAAGGAAATATGCTGTGGAGTTTTTAAAAACAAAAGGTACACAGACAAGTACTGCATAAAATTTAGATCCTTAGCTTTCAAATTCACCAGGCAAATATAGTGCACCTTACATATTTACTAATGTTCATTAAATTCTGTCAAATGTCTCAATCTTCTCAATCGACTTATGGATCATAACCCTTAATATACAGTTCTTTATATTGAAGTATAATTCTAGTTCTGTATTGCTAATTACTTGACTCTGGGAAGTTTCAACCTCTAAAATCCAACTGAATTTAATTGAATCAATTAAAACAATTTTAACAATTAAGACTTTAACCAATATTGTAATAAAAGGCTGTCAAACTCATGGCTCACAGGCCAGATGCATCACATGCTGGTCATGCCCATGCCCGGTTTAGCGAAGGGGAAAAATTTATGATATATCACGTGACAATGCTGTGACGACACGAGCTTGACACTCCTGTTTAATACTACTGAATGTTTTAAAATTTCTTAAGGTCCACCAACATTCTTAGCATTCTCATCAAAGTAGGAAATGAATTTGAAAGTAATACACTTATGAGAAGTCAGACTTACCAAATTTCCAGGTAAGTGAATATATGATTGTAGCTCTTCCATTAAAGTTTACATTTTGTAGGTTGCTGGGAAAGAACACATACAATTACATTTCACTTTGGTTAGCCCTGTGGAACCCTGATAATCAGTTCAAAATTACCTGTCCAGAGAAAGGGTCATCTTATAATACTAAAGATACAATTAAAATGGTATTAACAATAATTTAAAACTACACATAACTTAAATTAGGTTACCAGAATATGCAAGTTCCTATTAGTCAGGATCTAGGTCACTGTTGTGCCAACAGTGTATAAGTGGAATCACTTCCATTCGTGGAGGAGATGTGAACAATTCTCCTTCTAACTGGGTTTTGAGAAGACATGTGGAAAGCGCTGCACAGGAAATTAGGTGCCATCATCAGCCTTGACATCTGGACATTGCAAGAACAAATGTCTTTTTGTCTTGTCTTGAGTAGGAAGGCAACAGAAACATTTCCTTTGCCCAAACATTTTGTGCAACGTTGGATAACACCCAACAGCATGCCTGGTTCCAGCTGCCTGGTTCTTTTATACTCTCTGGGAGCAGGATAACTAGCATTTGCAGTTGGACTGAAAGATCAGGCTTCCTCAGTGAAGTGGAAAGGCTGCAAGAGAGTGTCCTGGCATTTTGAACCCTTGTCATCCTTAGACTCTTGAGTGGAGAGACCACTGGCTTTTGACTTTTGCAGTTGACATAGCACGATGGCTCTGGTTTTGTTAATAACAAGGACTGCCAACTCAAGCAGTTTCTTCAGTGCACTTGCCCTTTTCATATAATATTTGCTTAAAGTTGCCTTAATGTGAAATGTCACTGTGCTTTGGAGCACCCACTAAAGAAGAGGAAATCCTGCCATGCCAACACCTGCATTCTGTCAGAAACCATTTTAATGTGGTTTACTTCCTCACATAACCAAAGTAAGTAGAAATTGAGTTTACAGTCCTTCTTCTGCCCTTACAATTAATGTGTCAAACCTTGGATAGCATTGCTCTTTTTTCAAGCATGTATATTCTCTCCCTTTCTCACACACACAGACACCGAGAGAGAAAATCCCCTACCATTCTCGAGGTTTATTAAAGCTTTAAGCTGTCAAGTTATTACTGTCAGTTTGCAGAAAGGAAAGAGCTACTGATGTAAAATTAATTTATTGAATGGAATTGTTTGGCCCCAGGAGAATAACATCACCATTTAATTTAATTTCCCCATCATATTGTCTCATTTACAGAAAAGAAAAAAAAACTTTTCTTTTTTTTAACAGAATAAGGTACATTATGTTGAATAGTGTTCTTGTCTTTAGATCATCAATTGTCAGTGTTCTGTATTATCCATGTGAATTGCACCTGCTGCTTTTCTCACCAAAAAACCCCCTCCACCACCTTATCAGTAGAGACATTAAGGTTCCTTCATGTCAGTTTAAATTCTTTTTAAAAAAACATTATGGCTAGTATATTATACTTTTGCTTGCATGGAAGAAATACTAATGGACAAATAAACATGAGAAAGGTTGCCTAACATATACTTTATTGTTTATGTATATGAAGAATCTACCAAGATGGAAGAACAGGCTATTAACCTTTGACCTTTGGCTTACAGATATTCCCTCTGGCTTCAGAAGCAGTAGCAAACATCTGAATTATATTATTGGGGGACAACAGGTGGAATAGGTTATTTCATTTGCAAAATTCCCAAGAGGAACTTTTTGGCTTCTGTGGAAAATGGCATGCTTGATGAGATGGACCATTGATTTCCTTCAATGGGAATCTTCTTCTTTTCGCTGGCTTTGTTATACCACACTTTAACTGGGGGGCAATCTCATGCTCTGTGTTATCCAAGTGTGATTTAAAAGTGTAGCTGATATTATTTTGACTACACAACAGTTGTATTCCTTCAAGGAAGCATTGTAGTTGAGATTGTAGCTAAGAGCCAAATTACTGGAATTTGTGCTTGATAATAAACATAGCATTTCTGTTGAATTCTGAAGTACTTTCATGTCTCTTGCAACTTAGAAATATGCAATAATAAAATGGCAATAAGGCTAATATCTTGCACATTTTCTTCCCCTTTTGTTTCAAAACTATAATGATTTCAACAGCTAAGAAATTAATTTGTTCTGATTCTTTTCTTCATTTGTATACTCTTGTTGTATCTACTTTAATTATCTAATGGATTTTCCCCTATTCTGAGTTCATTAAAAATTACATCGTCTTCTGCTATGAAATGCTGCAATGTTTCTTTAGCTGGAATTAGTCAATTAAATTGTTGAATGAATAAACACAAAAAAAACACGGCTTCCTTCTCAAAGATAAGCAAAACTGATGGATCATGTTGTAGTTAAAGTCTGCTGAGCAGACATATAGGACAGAATTTAGTTTCTTGGCCTGTAGGCTATTTTAAAAGTTAACATGATGACACATATTCATCCAGTCTGGTGACCTTTTCCAAAGAATTCAAGTTCCTGAAGAAGTTCTATGAAGAAATTAGGAAAGCTTATAGTATGTGTGTGTTTCACTTTCTAAACATTTAGTGTTAAATGCTGATTTTGTTAATCTAACGAGGCCTTTGAGCAATAGCAATAGCACTTAGACTTATATACTGCTTCACAGTGCTTTACTCTCTAAGTGGTTTACAGAGTCAGCATATGGCCCCCAACAATCTGGGTCCCCATTTTACTGACCTTGGAAGGATGAGTCAACCTTGAGCCTGGTGAGATTCAAACTGCCAAATTGCAGGCAGCCGGCAGTCAGCAGAAATAGCCTGCAGTACTGCATTCTAACCATTGTGCCACCATGGCTCTTCTTAGGGGTACGGCTACACTTCTCAAATATACAGTATCTACTTTGCACTGCTTTATGAATCTGGGACATTTATAGGCAATTCTCGACGTACAACCACAACTGAACAATTGAAGTCAAAAGTTGCTAAGTGAGAAATTTGTTAAGTGAATTTTGCCCCATTTCATGACTTTTCTTGCCACATTTGTTAACTCAATCACTGCAGTTGTTCAAATTAGTAATACAGTTGTTAAGTAAATCTGGTTTCCCCATTGCTGTCAGAAGGTTGCAAAAGGTAATCATGTGACACTGGGACACTGCAACTGTCATAAATATGAGTCGGTTGTCAAACATCCAAATATAAATCATGTGACCATGGGGATGCTGCAATGGTCATAAGTGTGGAAAATGATCATAAGTCACTTTTTTTCAGTGCTTCTGTGATTTCAAACGGTCACTAAATGAACTGTTGTAAGTTGAGGACTACCTGTAGTATGTTAGGAGAAAGAACCGAGCAAGTCTATTCCTCACACAACTGCAAATGGAATGGAATGGAATGGAATGGAATGGAATGGAATGGAATGGAATAGAATAGAATAGAATAGCTTTATTGTCACTTTGAATGTACACTAATCAGCATACATTAAAATGGAATTTTGTTGCATACAGCTCTCAAAGTGTCATCACCTCCAATATACACTACATAACCATGACAGAATAAATAATTAAATAAATAAATACAAAATTATGCATATACCCACATATATAATATCACAGAGAGAAACAACATTGTCTAGTTTAGACTATACATGTACGTGTTTCCTTGAAAATATGACCTACCCTGAAAGTAAGTCCTATCTTGATTTTTACACATGTGCTCAATATAAGCCCTACCCTTAAAATAAGCCCTAATTAAGGACCCCACCCACCCACTCCAGGTTGCACTGGTAAAAATTAAGCTAAGGTGGGGATGGCGGGGGGGGGGGTTGGAGCTTTCCTACAGGACAGTTGCAGCC
>JANHFL010002774.1:8075-21586 GCA_032468155.1 Oxyrhabdium leporinum | reverse complement strand
TAGATAGATAGATAGATAGATAGATAGATAGATAGATAGATAGATAGATAGATAGATAGATAGATAGATAGGAATGGTAGGCAGGCAGGCAGGCAGGCAGACAGACAGACTAGGCAGAGATATGTTGGAAACAGTTCCATTTGGAGGAGATGCAGCTGTACAATAGAGAAAAAAATGGTTCTTTTTAAAATCAAAGAATCTGCAGTTACTCCCTGCTGTGCTGTGGTTTTGTTGATCCTATAGGACTGGGATGCCAATCCAGTAAAATTATGCATTACTTTCATTAAATCTTCAAGCAGGAAATCAATACGATGCTGAGATGCTTATTTGTAAAAGGAACCATTTTGATATGCCATTTTGTGGTGCCTAGCAAAATTCATACACTGACTCCATGCAGCTTGCAGTTGTCAGAGGGGCTTTCATCTGTGTGTGTATGCCTGTGTGTGTGTGTTTAGGTCAAACAGACTTTTTTTAAGGAGGATAATAGCATCCTAGAGGGGCTTAGAAAAATTTCCAGGCGTACAACTACCAATGCTGCTATAGATGTGAGTACATTTTGGTGTGATTGTTAAGAAAGGGATTAAGGATTTGTAGCAGTAGCTCTAGGGGATGTAAACATTTCTGCTGGAATCCTTAGTAGCAACAGCGAGGCTGGCAATGTTCACCACGCCTTCGACAGACTCCCAAGGACCCTCCGGATTAAAATCATCTCGTCTCTCCACAGCAATTGCTCATTACTGAGGCTACCCCCTTCGGCTGGCTCTAAATCCAGTCTAAATGTCAAAGCCATTTGTGCTGATAAATATTGTTATAAATATTTCTTGGCTATGAAAACAAAATGCTTCCTGTATGTTCTCTTGCTAATCCTGGAACAGTCCTGTAAAAAAGCACTTGTATTCTGATGTTGTATACGGTTGAAGTTAAAAAGAATCATACCTTTTCTAAAAGCAGGATGAGCTCTTAGGACATTCTGCACACAGCTTCCTCCTTTGACACGGCACTAAATAAAAATGGAGAGAACATTTTGGCACGACTTGAAGGTGCTTTACTCTGGAGCCCTACCTTCCATGCTGGACCAAAGAAACACTGGAGTGCAGTATGTAGTATAAAAGACTAAACTATGATAGTCCCAGCTTGTGGGCTTGAGCATTGGTGTTAAATCTTCCATGGCTGTCTTTTTTATAAATTAGAAATAAAAAAAGGTCAATGGGGCTTTTCATGATGGTGAGGGGATACGGGAGCAATCATCGATGAGAGAGTTACTCAAATAATTCTGATTGTTAGAATACATGGAAATTACTACAGCACCAAAACAGATTACAGGGCAAGTAAATAGTACAATTTCTGTTCTGGTGTGCGCCTTTTTTTTTTTTTTTTTTACACTATAAGAATTGTTGGCTTGGAGTTAATTAAATTTGTTTGTGTCCTACTAAATACTGCTAAAGTGTATGTTAGCAAGGTTGTATTAAGGATACAGAATGCCTTTATATTGATGATCTTACAAGAGACATCCTTAGGAATAAAATGAAGGGAGTGGGCGGGGGACAGATTAATAGAGAAAAATAGAGAAAGAATGACTGCAAGGCCAATGCTTTCTATTTAGCATGGTTACTGCCATTATTTTGCTAGTAATGCACACAATCCTTTATTTTTCCATACACTTATTAACACCAGAATATATAGATAAAACTTTATATGTTACCAAAGAATAATTGTTTACTATTGGTGAAAAAGATAGTAATATAACTTTCACGGTTTTATTCAGACTGTGAATTCTTTTCATATTGCCACATTTACAAACTCTCTCAATGTGTTTGATTTGTGATAGAAAACACAAAGCACGACACACAGTACAAATCAAAAGGGATTCTCTCCTTCCCTTGCTCTCAATCCCTCCTCCCTTTTGAAATGAATTGGGTGGACAGAAAAAAAGTGAAAATTGGTGTCTTGGAACAGAGCAAAGAAATTCTGATGGGTCATCTCCCTCCCCCCTCCTCTCACAAGCATTTAGCCTACAGTAATCTACCAGGACTGTCAAATTTGATTGAAAGATAATATGAGGTGTTTTTTTTTCCTTGCCACAATTTATAGCATGTACCCATTAGGAATAATTATGGTTGCATGATTTGGCTGGCTGTTATCTCTACAAGTGTTACTAATGGTTTTATCAATTACTCCCTGTCCAATAACTGCATGGTGGTAACCTAATTTAAAGACACTCTATCACCCTGCTGATTTGTGTAGTAGTAAATGACAGGATTTGAGACACCAGCCAAAGGACTCTCTTCAGTGACTTAGTCTCTAATAATTAACAATTAGCAGTATCTAGGAGGGCTAAAGGTATTAAAACTCTTGAGGTCCATTGTCTGTCCTGAATACAAGAAGTTGTTTGTGTTTTACAAACAATATTCCCATCTCTTTTTTTGTTTTTCACTGAACTGGGGAAACATGTAGACATGTTCATGTTCTACACTAGGTTGGAACTGCATAGCATTTTGTCAACTGTGTGCTATTCCTGGAGTTAGTATGACGTTCATGGGTTCAATACAGTCAAAGGGGGTGTGTGCATAGAGATAAAACAAATCAGGTAATAATGACCAAGCTTAACACTAATTTATTGCATTGTTGGATTTTAGCATTACCCATAGAGAGCCATGGAGATGACCTTGGAGAAACTATGCAGAAATGGTTATGAAAACAAAAGCATGCTTTAAACCTAGGACACAGGAAAAAAAAAGTGTTTAATAGAAGCTCAGACTGACTCTACACTACTCCACTGGAATATAAGAGGGAGGAAGGGAAAATGCAGTCAGACTCAAGATTCTGTTATTGTGGCTTTTATCAACAAGTGTAGTTCCAATCATACTTGTGAAATCTGTTTCCTGACCTGGTCTACCTTGAAAGGCTGATATTATTCTCTCAGGTGGCATCATCATCAAGTGTAAAAATTTTGGAGAGGTGAAGTTTGCTGGTTGGCAGGAGTTATCTATATCCTTCTTACTTGCCTGCTTTCTTAGACAGGATGGTCCCGAAGGCAGTTTTGCTATGATTTACCCCTTCCAGTTGGTTACTTATTTGGCTGATAAGATGGTAATTTTCCTGCATTTTGTATGCGATTGGGTTAGAGTAAGGTTAATATTAGTGGATTAAAAAAGTGACGAATTTGAGATGCAAAAGAAAAAAAATACACAATGTAGCTGGATTTACATTCATGCAATAATACTAAAGAAAACTTTGATGAAGATATGACTCCAAAATGGGTAAGGAGGAAAAACATGGCACAAGAATAGAAAATCAATTCAAAGAAGATATTTTGAAGATGATTTTCCTAAATTTTATTTTAATATTTCATTTGGAAATATATGTCTAACTACTTAAAGTTTTGATGAATTCTAAAGGTAAGTCCCTTTGTGTAAGTGTGTGTGTGTGTGTGTGTGTGTGTGTGTTTGTTCTGCTTATGAGCACAAAGCTATACTTAAGGGTGAATGAACAAAGGCTGAGATTTTTGCAGTGCACAGCCCTTTTGTGTGGTCCATTAGTATATTTGAATTTGGCTTGATGGATAAAATTGCCTGGAATAAATCATCATTTAGATGATTGTGTCAGAACTTAGTCCATCAAGCCCAACAGATGAACCAAGGTCCTAATGTAAAATCTTTTCTGAAGAGCCTTCAAGGCTTTCTGTTTATAAAATGCTGCATTTTAACTATTCAACAATGATGACATTACCAAGCCTTACATGAAAAAGCAATACGTCTGTTGCCTATCGTTCTGCAGACCCTGAACAATTGCCAGACTTGATTACATCAGTGATCCATCTAACCTGCCTCTTTTCCCTGTTAGAAGAGAAATCTCAAGGCATGGCATACAAATGTCAGAAAGAAGCTATAGATTCTGGATTTAGTAACAACATTTTCCAGTAAAGAACTGTCTTCACATTTATCACTTTTAGTAAACCCCCATAGAGATGACTTCTCTTACTAGCTGCTGCTTAATTTTTATACCTTCATTAAGTGAAAATAAGAATCACTTCTTCTGCAAGATTATGATGATATGAGCTATGTTATCATTGTTTATACAGATTATATTGTCTATGAATTCAAGGCTGTGTAGCGCTTCAGATTTAAGGAAAAAGTGCTTGAAACCATGTTGGAACACACAGGAAGCATTTGTCGCCATCTCCTTAAACCAAGCATATATTTTATCCAGATTGGACTGCAAAGAGCAGCTGCATCAACTTGGGACATGATGCTGATGTTTTAAGGAAATCCCAGGTATGTCCAATTCACCTTTTTGAGGCCAAACTACCGCATAGAGCTAACGTATACTGCCTACTCTGTATGCAGCCAAAATACTGCAATTATTATTATTCTAATTCTGTGTCAACAATTGAATTGCCAAGTGCTTGAGTTCTACAAAGTAGGGCTTTACAAATATTTGATTCAGGTATTTTCCCCCACATCTGACTGTGAACTGAATTGATTTGTTTCCACAATTCAATCTGACATTTTGAATTGAATGAAATTAGCCCATCAAATTAAGTTGACTCAAGTTATCAAGTCGAACTAACGATTCAAATGGGATCTGGAATGATTTGCAGACCCATCTTACATAGTCCATAAGCTTATTGGAGTGAAAAGTAGGGTTCAAAGATAGCTCATCATCTAGTTCCAGAATTTAGAAAATTTTCCTGAGCTGGGCAATAATGATTTAAACATGCACTCAGGCTTATGTATAGCTTTCTTTGAGCAGTGTATGTTGATTCAGACAAAATCTGAAAATGAGTGGGTTTTTTTTTTAAAGAATATGAAAATTAAAAATCTAAATACGAGGGTTTTATTCATTCTGTCAAAATCAATTATTTTTATCCCTAGCTTTCCATTATGATCTATGTCTTAAATGATTGCATTTCATTCATTTGTTTCATAATGTGTTTTCACAGTCAATCCAATTTGGTTCATCAGCTACAGATAGTTCTCTATTTACAACCATTCATTTGGTGAGTGTTCAAAGTTACAATGTCACTGGAAAAAGTGATTTGTGAACATCTTTCACACAACCATTGCAGAATCCCCATGGTTACATGGTCAAAATTACAATGCTTGGCAACTGGCATATATTTATGATGGTCACGGTGTTCTGGGGTCATGGGATCACCTTTTGTGATCTTCTGACAAGCAATATCAATGGGATAGCCAAATTCACTTAACAACGGTGGCAAGAAAGGCTCTAAAATGGGGTAACATTCACTTAAGCAATGTCTTGGTTAGCAGTGGAAATTTTGGACTCAATTGTGGTTGTAAATCAAGGATTATCTGTATTGCTGTTCCACTGGGTATTCTGATACATACACGTGCTTATCTCCAACATGCATTTAATTTATTTATCACATTGTTCCTTTTCCCCCGAGATATATAAAGTAATCAAATTTAATCTTTATGACAATTACTTCTCCTGCAGAGAGTGTCTCCTTTGATGGCAAGGCCACCCCTAAAATGTTCAGTTTTGGAATCTACGTTTGAAAACTAAAAAGGAAACGATCCATTACCACCCATGTTTCCCAGTTCTCTTTAATTCTAATACGGGTGGTCACAAGTTTTAGTAAAGCGTTTACTTTAGTATTGAAAAATATTCTTTCTTTTAGAGCTAGCAAAACAGTTGTTTGATCATTTTGTAAAATGAATGAAGCATCCTCTGAACCATGCTGAAGCATCGTGTTTGAAGGGCTCAATGGAGCCACTTTGTAGGCATCCCCACATCACTTAGGCACGCACATGTTTGCACTGATTACACATGCAGCAACACTGCCAGTAGCAGAAATCTACTCAGACAGAATGGGGAGTACCTGAAAGTGTCCATGCCAGATCTTTGACTGAATGCTCTGCTTTGATGGTCTGTAAAGTGGGTTTAGAAGAATGTTCTGAGCAGTGATGTTCTGAGCAGTGATTTTCTCAGCAATGATCCTCACATGGAGTGGCCAGCCAGTCATGTGACCAGCCAGGGTGACCTCATTACCATATGACCCTCATGCATCATGACCAGTGAGTCACGTGACCACATAAGACTTATAAAAGCAGAAGAGAGCCGAAACAAGATACTATAACCAAAGTTCCTCTGAAGATGTCACCTAGCCTGGTGACAAAGCATTCGGAAACTAAACAACAAGCTCGGAAACAAATCACCACCAAGTTTTGAGCAGTGAGTTTGGAGGGACACTTGCAAAATGCTGTGACATGCTTTCTATATATAGAAAGTCTATAGGTAAAAACTAAAAATGCCTTAAGAATCTAGAAAACTGCTATCCATCATAGTAAATGAAACTGGGATGGATGGAGAAATAGGCTGGTCTGGCATAAAAGAGTCTCTTGTGTGTAATGCTTTGTTTGGTTTGTTTTAATAGAGGTACTTTGCAGGCAGGAGTCTCCAGTAGTAGCTAATGATTGTATGAAGGTTTGAACTAGAAGGGGGCCACAGCTCAACTTTTTTAAAGTAGCTTCTCATGTTCTGAAAGACATATCAAACTCTCTGGCAAATATAGCAGAATTACCAGCATGTCTCTGGCTGTAGCTTTCACCTCACCCACCCTCTTTGATTCATCTGCATATTCTTTTGAAAGCTACTCACTGAGTATCTGTAGACAAAATGATGTCATCAGGCACAGCATGCAACCACTAGAAGTGGGACAATTATAATTTTTGTAGCTGATTAATCATTATGAAGAAGTAAGTCAATTGACTCAATCATACATCCAAGGTGATTAATCACACTTCACTTGTGCCCCCCCCCAAAAAAAAAGCATTTTACAGATTGCAGACATTGGTTGATTTTTCCCCTCCCCCTTCAGCCTTTCACTTGTGGTCACAGATGTTAAGTAATCACCTTGTCCTGATACTTGACTTACCATAATCTTTCCTCCTACTTATGCCTCCTAAAGCAAATGTGTTTCTTTTCTTGGAAAGCAAATGATAAGTGACTTATTACAGATTTTTTACAGGTTAATCAATAACTGAAATAGCTATAATTGTACTCTGTAATCACAGATGCTTTTAATAATCACCAAGCTCTTCTATTTGTTCCTTGTTAGATGCTGATGGCATGATTGCTATCAAAACACTGACAGGAAGTTGGGACTGGTTTATCCTCTTTTAACTGCTTTTGTCTATTTTCAAGGTAAATGATGAGTATATATAATATCATATGTTGTTATACTTTTTGTTAACTTATCTATCTAGGTGTTTTTCCAAGGACCCTAAATCTAAATGTCAATTGTCTGATTAGAAATGTCAGTTGTCAACAATCATGGATCAATTGTTTGATTAAATATACCGATTGCTGGCAATTATTCAGTCAGGGTAAGCTGGTTGCTGTTGTATTATGTTAAATTCATACCACGGTATAGACTAACAGAGATTATAATCCAAAGCCAATATCCTGCTAATGGGACTACTTTGGTTAGGAGAACCAGCAATGGGACAATTTCTTTCTCTTTAATAGTCATCTAGCCTACCTCAAAATCTAAAAGTGGAGGCAGAGAATGGCTGATTATAAGTACAAGCAAGGGCCAATTCATTGTGTGATACCCACAGAATAAGTTAGAGAGAGGATGAAAAGTTTTTTTTAAAAAAGTAAGTGTCACAAGCAGAATCAATTTTTTGATATTAGATTTTATCCATGGATCTTTGGGATGATTATGAGCCAGAAATTATATAGGAAAAATGACCAAATTGAGTACATGGATATCCACAAGGATTTATATTCAAAATTTCAACCAAAATGAAGCCAAGGGCATTAAAATATGTTACAGTAATTCTGAAATGAAGAAAAAAATCCATTGAATTTGTTATCACCTCAGTATTGGAGGAATGCATCCTATTGCTTATTTCTATGTATAACACAAAGTGAATGACACACTATATAGAAATAGCTTAATAAAACCCTTACATCCAAATGCATCTAATGATATTTTCTAATATTCCATTTTAGTATATATATATATCATAGAAAAGCAGACCTGAATGGTACCATAAATATCATCTAATTGAAGCCCCGGCCCATAACATCTCTGACATGTGACAATCAACACCTTTTGAAGATGTCTAGACATGGGGAATGCACAGCCTGTTTCTCTGGCTGTAGTCTCCTGATGAGGAATCAGGAAACATCTGATACCTAGTCCGAACTGACTTCCTTACAGTTTAACCTATTAGTTCTGAGACAATAAAAATAAATAAATCCTCTCCCTCTCCTTTGCCAGATATCTTGTGATTGTTATCATATCCTATTTATGTCATTCATCCAGCAATGAGCCCCATTCATATAGCTAGCAAATGAGAAAGCCATTCTTGATATTTCAGTGTGCTGAAAAAGTTCTAATGGAACATTCCCAAAAGATTAATTTCCCCTCAATCCAGGAAAGAAAGGAAAACAATAAAATATGGAAAGTAGAAAACACTACGTTTAGCCTTTGCTGATGTATGAAGTGTTGATTTTCTCTCTCCTTTCTTTTTCCTTTTTCTCTTCCAAACAAGGAGCTTATTAAAGCCAATGTCTTTTGTATTTTCAGCGTTGGGAGGAGTCAGCATTGTTTCTGAATGGTAGGGAAATCTGACATCAATTGCATCTGCTTCTAGCAAAGCATTGTCAATAAAAAAAAAAAAATTACGATGAAGTCTGAGCAACAAAACATATGTCCATCAAATTTCATTTTCAGACATTCTTGCCTGCCCTTTCCCTGGTTCCTGCTTTCTTAACATGTTTCCAAATGAAGAATTGTACCACATTCAGAAATGTGTTCTCTTTTTTGGAACATTGAAGTAGTTTCTAATACCCAACTTTTGGATGTTTTAAATGGATCAACATTATTACATTATAATATCAAGTTATATATGAAGAAATGCAAGAATGAGCTTCATTGGAAAGTGTATTTATTTCCTGTCCACTATCCTAGCTGCTTGAGTTAGTACCTTTCCTCCATTTAAAACATGTCAGTTTTTACTAGAATCAGAGCAAGGGGGGGGAAAACAACAAAGCATAAGAAATCTGATCTTTGTGAATTTTGATATGAACTGACTGATCCACACTTTCTAGAATAATGTACAAATTGCATGCAATTATTCTTTTGGTTTTCTAGCTATTTAGATTTTACAAGGCATTAGTTAGACTGTACACATGTTAAAGGTGTAATTTGTACACAATTTATAATGAAATATATATACAGGATTAAAATACATTTGGAAATGCATATTTTGTATAAAAGTGCTTCCAGGATATCTATTTGTGTGGAGTATATGGGGATTCTCTGAAGATACTTTTAAAACATGCATCCACTAATAAGAAAATAAACTAAAATTTAGCACATAAAAATTTACATGGGTTGAAAACAGGCTGATATTTTATTTCCTATGAAAAAAAGTGTGCGCCCATTGGCAGAATGAAAGGAAGATCGGAAGAAAGAGTTTAGCAGCTCCACACAACAGTAAATCCCACTTTTCAAAGAAATTTATTTCTAGGGATGCATTTGGTAATAGCTTGTTACCTAAGCATCATTTTTCGTATATATTTATTCTTTCAGGGGAATAGCTGAGTTGGTTGAAATAAATATGTAAACATCAGACTTTTTCATCACCACTTCCTTTTATTCCTTTCGTCAGATAATTAGATGACAATGTTTTAGCACTAATGGAAGTCATCACTGGAAGAATTTATTTGGAAGATAATCCAGATGTATGATTTGTATATCCTTTTTGAGCCCTGGTCTGTTATCAGTAGTATATTCTTTTTTGCCAATTTCCTGATCATTAAACCTGGCCTTTTCTATCCAGAGATTCCACATACGATTTTCCTCAGTCCTCCTTTCTCATCTCAAATGTAACTGCCATGAATTTTGAATTTATTTTCAGATTCTCTTCTCTGAAATAGCTCTACTTCCCCATCCCTTCTTCCTTTTGCCCATTGCCTATTCTTTTTGTTTATTTATTCTTCTATTCTCCTATAATATAAAACCTAGAATTTCCCCGCTCAAGCTTTTATGTTATTTGCAATCCTTTCTCAAAATTCTACCAAGCCCAAAACAACTCTCTCTTCCTTTACATAAAATGGACTACATTTCTTCCTGAGGAACTGTGCTATCACGATAATACATCAACCAACCTGAGTGACAACCTACATCAGTTCAAGAACAATGGGACGTAACACAGAAGCAAAGGCATTGTGGCTAACGGCATCCTTGTCTTTAAAATGTACAGTATGATTTAAAAAAAATTCTAGGACAATACAAATATGGCAGGGTATATGAATCGAGATCCTTCCCTGAAAAAAATGGCAGGTTTTCTTTCACTGTATTAACAAGTTTTCCTGCACTCGGGAAACTTTTTAGTGATTCTACAATGCCACATTATTTATTTGGGTTCTTGGGGTTTAATATTTCTTATTATCTGCACATGTTGATTCCCTTATTTTTTAAAAAAAAGATTGAAGGAAACAACCTATTGAAAAGACTGGAATCTGTCTGAATATTGATTGTGGAACAACTGTCTTGTTAAGGAATTCATCCTGGTGTCTCAACTTTGCAAAGGGTAGAAAGCTGCTCATGTAGGGCACCCATTGAAGGGCAATGCCTAACTACCCAACAAAAATGAAGATACAGAGAGATACATGTGTTAAAAGATAACAAGACACAGTTCATAGACCAACCAGCACCTACTGGAAACTGCTCTTATAACAAGATCCTATGGCTGTAGTGAATTTCACCATCCTTGGTGGCTTTCCTGGTATTGCTAATAAAGAGCCCCAGGTTGATATAATTGTTAATATACTAATTTGGAAGAAATCCATTCAGATGTCACTTATCATCAGGATTTTCTCCTGAGCTATGACCCCCAGGGAAGCTGCTGAAGCTCTGCTCTGTGTACACAATAACAAGAATAATCAAGATGGTAAAAGAGCACTGGTGCTTTTTAGTTTCCTTGTTAAAGGACTATCCAGGATATTGGAGCCCAGAATCAATGGCAGGCAGCATCACAATAAAGGAAAATACAAGCCAAAGAAGGAATGGATGCCAACCAAACTAAGCAATCCTTTTATCTCCTTCCCTTTAAAAATCTTGGCAGTCAAAAACAGGCTATTTGTAATTTATAGTGGAAAAAGCCAGCTGGTGAAAATATTACAAAAGAATTTCACCAATAGGAAGCCTGTGATATGGAATTATTTGAAACAATTAATCAAGATCCCTTATTATTCAATTAGACAAATACATGAATCTTTGTCAATGGAATATGCAAAAAGAGAGAATGATTATACATCTTTAAAAGGCAAATGAGTGTATCAAAGGAGCTAAATACAGTTTTTGAAAATCTTTGGAATAATAAGTCAACACTTATACTTAATTGGGTTTTAGGTTTATTGTAGCTGAGGATACTTAGTGACTTGCTTTTATTATATTTATGACTTTAATATTCATAACAATTTCAATACTATCTATGTTTACTTTCATTCTGCCAGTGCTTGTTGTATCTTATTAATGATTAGTGCTTGGGCTACTGTGAAGTGAATTCATATCTTTCAATAAAATGTGGAGAAGAAGCGCTTGAAGAATTTCTCAGTCTCATGCTGGATGTTGGATGGAAAATGACCTTAAGATTCTTGTTTTTAAGAGTCAAGTAGGATTATGTTGCGATATGCACAAAAACAGTATTTCAAAACAAACAACTGGTACATATGTTAAAATTGTGTCCTATACCCATTTGTCCCCAAATCTTGAGACAGAATTGCATTATTTTATAACTCTGTACTGAATTATAGCCTGATTTAAACCTTTTATTTATAGAAAAACAGGAAAAGGACCAGTCAATCCATTTCTGGCAGAGCTCTTCCACCAACCTTAATATAGAAAATGAATCAAACAAGTTATTAAAACCAGAATGTTCTCCCATTTTGTCTCTTTAGCATGCAGTGATAAGCATAAGAAATTCAATCTCTATAGCTGTATTAACATGACATACTTACTAGTAACTAATTTAACCATGGTTGTCTGAATTAACCTAATTTACTGGATTTGCATGACATAATGAACCATATACTTGACATGTAGACTTGGCTAAAATACAACAGGCTTCCAATTTTAGCACACTGTGCAAACACAGGAAGATTCTGGACTGATTTGAGGGCAAGAATTAGGGTTTGTCCATGGTATCTCTTTCTTACTTTCCTTCCTGCTAGGGGAGGGATATAATTATTCACATGAAGGGAATCATTCATTCATTCATTCATTCATTCATTCATTCATTCATTCATTCATTCATAAATCTTGTGAATTGCTTCTTGGCAGAGGAGAGGTCCACTGTGTCAAAATGGTGCATATGGCCATGGCAATCAATGAACTGCTTCTTTTTACATGTATACGATGTCTGTAATGCACGTTAAAAAGAGGTAGGACTTCAATCACCTGGTTGCGCCCACCATTTTGATCCCATTGACTCTCTCCTTAGAATAACCCGTGCTTCTTTCTCCAGAAAATTCTCTCAGACTAGACTTGACAATAATTCTTTAAAAAATTTGAAAGATCATACACAGAAAAATGAAAAAGCAGCATAAAAATAATAAGAGGGAAGGAGGAAATGGGAAGGTTGAGATCTCCTTTACTGTTTTAGAAATCTAGACGTAGATCACACTCTCAAAACCCACTCCATGCTGCGGTCCTCTGTCACTTTTACTAGATTAGTTTAGATAAATTTCATCGTTGTTACAGACCATTGGGAAAAAAAATAAAACCTCATATCACACAACAGAAAATTTAGTATAATCATAAAGGTCATTGTATATATTGTTCAACACAAGCACTTACTTGGATAGTAATTTGACATGATTTGCAAATAATAGAGCAAAACTTTGTTGTATTTAGAGAGGTAAATGGGTTCTTCTCTAAGAATGATTTCAATAAAGCAAGTGTGAACACTGGGATAATTTGATAATAGTGGATATGTAAAAGGAAATAAGTGTTTGTAGAAAGTTGATAGTAAAGGGGGGCATGAGCTCTTGATCCAATGCCCTGTGCCAGACCTTAGCAAGCTAATATTTTATCTGTCTTTAGGCTTTTGTGAAATAATGATCTCACAAGGAGGAGGACAATTTTAAAAATTATTTTATCCATTTAGCAATTGGCATTTATAGATTTCTTCAGATACTCACCTAAAGGGAATAGTGAATATTCGCTGCAATCAGCAAAATAAAAGAATGAAGATGTGGTTGATTTAGACCATACCTCTGCAATCCTTGGGTGAGAAATATCATGATGGATAGATATCCAGACACCCTACTGAAAATAGCATTCATGACACTTCTCAAGGGTGCAGGCGTTTAGTTTTGAATACACACTTGGATTAAATGCACTCTGGAGAAATGCTACTACCTGGAAAACTAGTACAGCAAATTGATAGCACAGTTCATGTGCTTGAAAAATACCCTTCCATGCTTCTGCCTCCTCCTCCTCCTCCTCCTCCTCCTCCTCCTCCTCC
>JANHFL010002773.1:111903-123265 GCA_032468155.1 Oxyrhabdium leporinum | reverse complement strand
GTATTTTATGGTCCCCTCCAGTTAAAAGTCCAAGAGTGAACCTGAACCTCAGAAAAGTTGTAGACTTTTGTACATTTTTACTATTTTTACATGGCAGGTTGTACAAGTTGTATCATTCTGTGCTAAGTCCTTCATATTTTCACAGAGCGCCAGTTTGGTCCAGTGATTAAGGCACCAAGTTAGAAACTGTGAGTTCTAGTTCCACCTTTGGCACGAAAGCTGGCTTGGGTGAGTTTGAAGCAATCGCCAGGAGATGGTGAGTTCTAGCTTCACTTTAGCTGGGTGAGGACTTTGGGCCAATCACTAGGAGACGGTGAGTTCTAGTCCTGCCTTAGGCATGAAAGCCATTCTGGGTGATTTAGAGCCAGCACAACCTATCTGACAGGGTTGTTGTTGTGGGGGAAAACAGGCGGAAAAGTGTGCTGGAAATATTTCCCACCTTGAGCTATTTGTAAAAATAATAAAAGTGAGCTACAAATGCATACATATTTATCTCGTGGTTGACCTCAGTTTCCCTCTCCGCGTGCATCCCTCTCTCCATCAGGAATGAACCCTTTTGCAAGATCTGCTCGTCTCGACACCTTCCAGGTGTGTTCCACGCACATAAGTGTGTCTGCCTGTGTGGAAATTGATGCAGCCTTTCAGACCTTAAACCTCTCCCCAAGGTGACCGACTCGGCTTCTCTCATTCATGGTAGTAAACAAAGTAAATTAGATTCCGTGACATTCTGCTAATTGAGTTGTCCTCTTCCCTCCCCCACAATCCTCCTTGATTGGGCTGAGTCTTTAATTACCAGCTAAACTTGTCAATATGGCAGCTGAGGGGCAGAGGGCAGGTTGCTGTATTCTAACCGTAGTAAACTAGTGGGTGGGACTCCAGCATCCTCATTCGGGGGAAATTATACTCCCTTGAGAATTAGGAGAAACGGTAGACTTTTCATTTTGCTAAATAAAGCTAAGTGATGTTGGAAGAAAGCCAGTTCTTACAAGGTTTAATGAGGGGTAAGCAGAGGAAGAGAGCTAGTTCGGGGCTGTGGTTAAGGCATCGAGACAGAAACCAGGAGACCGTGAGTTCTAGTTCCATCTTAGGCACACAGGTCATCTCAGGCCAGTCCTTCCCTTTCAATCAAAAATGGCTTAGAAGTGAAGATGGTGGACTAGGAGCAAGGAAACCTAGTACTGCCTTAAGCATGGACGCCAGTTGAATGACTTTGGCCCAATCACTAGGAGACAGTGAGTTCTAGTCTCACCTTAGGCACAAAATCCAGCTGGGTGACCTTGGCCCAATCACCAGGACGCTGTGAGTTCAAGTCCTGCTTTAGGCATGAAAGCCATTTGGGTGACATTGGGCCAGTCACTCTGTCTCAGCCCTAAGGAGGAGGTAATTGGCAACTCCCCCCCCCCAAAAAAAAAAACACCTTTCCAAGAAAATTGCAAGGACTAGTCCAGATAGTTCCCAAGAGCCTGTGACTTAAAAGCAAAGACACTTACACACACAAAGAGTTAAACTACAACTTTCCTCGGCTACACTATCTGGGCAGGGAAGGGTTTGCAATCCAAACCATATGGAGGATGCAGAGATTAGGAAAGGCTGCTTGGTGTGGTGCTAATTTAAAAAACCCAAAAGAAGAAAAATGTTCCTCTTCCAAAGCACGTGCCATTTCAAGCCATCTGACTTTGCTTAACTCTTCCTTCTGCATTTCATTATGTCTCGTTATGTAAAACCTTCCTGCTGGATCATGAAGGAAAGAAGACAAACGCTGATGAAAATTATATTCATGAGAAGAATAAGGTAAAGAAACAAAAGGCAGGCTTTTAAAAAGACTTAATAAAAAAAAGGGGGTGGGTTGGTGGGAAGGAAAAACAGCACAAGGTTATTGAAAATTGAGTCTTTATTAGAAGCTAGCAAATTGCCAAAGAGGTATTTTAAAGCGAAGCCAGAATTTTGATTAAAATGGCACTAAATCAAGGCCTCTCTTTATAGCTTCCCGCGAAATAAATGGGGCACTTTGTTTCTCACTGCCAAGAGGTATGTTACCCCAACTATGACATCTCTTATTGCATTGTGGAAATTACCCATCATCAAAATGAACTGCCTGTTTTTTGGATAAAATAACGAAAGACTCGAGACCATTAGAACTCCGATTAACCTGGACTTAGTACGCTACACAAATCGATTGTCTTTTATCACATTGGATCTGCCCGTTAGGAAGCAAAACATGGCTGCTTCGGGAGATTAAATTAGCCTTCTCCATCCTGGATGCCCACCAGAGGGGTGGTCATAATTCCTCCCCCCCCCCCCAAAATAAGCAATATGGCCATGGTTAAGACTTGGGAGGTGAAGGCCATCCATCTGAATGGGCAAGCAAACTGTACTCCCCCCCACCACCCAGGTTAGTCTGATATTTGTTCAGAATGGGGCCTCTTGCTTGGGAGCAGGGGGTTGGACTAGAAGACCTTCGAGGTCCCTTCCAACCTTATTATTCTATGTTCTAACCACAGAATACCACCACCACCCCCGGAGGATTTGAGGCCAGCCTTTCATACTCAAGGACCAGTATGTTGGCTCTTGCAATGGACTGGGAGCTGGGAGACCCTGGTTCTTGATCCCACTCAGCCAGAGATGCTCTCCGGGAAACTTGGGGCCAGTCCAACTTTTTCCAGACTTTTTAATGTAGGGAAAATTAGTTCCTACGAATAACGCTTTCATCTCTGGAATGAAAGTCAAGGTATAAATACAATAGAAAAACTATTGTTTTGATTCCATGGAATCAATTCTCCAGTTCAAACTTGTTTTCAGCTATTCCATGAACTGTAACAGAAGAGAGTCAATGGGCTATGAAATGCGACGGGACGTTGCCATGTTTTTGAAGCTGAAACAAAGGGCTTGCATCCTCTTCCATCCCCGGGAACGCAGCTGGTTGACTGCCTTCGTCGAATATTGTTGGAATTCCCAGTTAAGTTTTCCATTTGGTCCCATACAAACAAATCTAAAAAGCAGATCAAGCTGAAGAATGCAATTGAACTTTCATGTAATAAGCCAGGCATTTCCAATTTTTTCCAACATGTCAACAGAATATAACCGGAAATTTTCGGATATGGTTATGATCTAGCTTATTTTTCCTTTATCAGTAGTCCTCGACTTTCAACCATTTGTTTGGTGACCATTCGAAGTTACAACGGCACTGAAAAGTGACTCGCAACTGGTTTTCACACTTACGACCGTTGTAACATCCCTACGGTCACGTGATCAAAATTCAGACGCTTGGCAACTGGCATGTACTCATGGCGGTTTGCCCCCTTTTGGGATCACAGGATCCCCATTTGTGGCCTTCCCAGCCAGCTTCCAGCAAGCAAAGTCAATGGGGGAAGCCAGATTTGCTTAATGACCGCAGGATTCCCTTAAAACAACTGCAATGAGTAGCTTGACTGCGGCAAAAATAGATTGTAAAATGGGACAAAACTTACTGAACAACTAGCTTGTTTAGCAGCCAGCTGCAATTTTTGGCTCAGTTATGATCCGAAGTCAAGTAACCATCTATACTTTGCCCCCAGATCAGAAATTGGGTTCTTTGGATGTACAAATAGCAATAGCACTTAAGACTTATATACCGCTTCACGGGGGTTTTACAGCCCCGAGTGGTTTACTGAGTCAGCCTCTGGCCCTCAACAACCTGGGACCTCATTTGACCCACCTGGGAAGGAGGGGAGGCTGAGTCCACCTTGAGCCTGGTGGGATTCAAACCACCAAATTGCAGGCAGGCGGCAGTCAGAAGTAGCCTGCAGTACTGCACTCTAACCACTGCGCACCATGGATGGATGGATCAAAGGAAGGAAGGCCACTAGCACTTATGACTTACACACCGCTTCACAGTGCTTTTACAGCGCTCTCTATGCGGTTTTACAGACTCAGACTATTGCCCCCAATAATCTGGGTCCTCATTTTACCCACCTTGGAAGAATGGAAGGCTGAGTCAACCTTGATATAGAAGAGATTAGTGTTTCTTTGATGCCATCATGCAGCCGTGCTGGCTAAAACATTCACGGTTTGGTTCAACTGTAGGTCAGCTACAGGATAAAGATTACTCATTACTGGACAAACAGCATTAAAACAGACAAGCAAAATAACATCCAAAGCAATTACTCTTCCTTTCCAACATATGGAGTTTAATGTGCCATTATTTTGATCCCATCAGGAAGTCTGGGTTTATTCATGTAGAGACTTTCTTTGGGATGGTCTGTCCCCAGCTTGATCCACAGGTCTTTCAGATACATGCATGGTTTATGTATCTGATTCATCCATTCTGCTGCTGACTGACCCCCTTCTCTTTCCTTTCACCTTTTCCACAGAGGTGGGTCTTCGCAAGTGTCTTTAGTAAGACGAACCTTATCCTCTCTTCCTCAGGTGAAGAGATCTGGCTTTTCTTGGCTATGGATGATGTTCTCAGAATTCTCCATCGACGTTCAAAAAGCATCAGTACAATGTGCCATTCCTGGCCAGCATAGGCAAAATTGTAAACTTACCCGCTCCAAACAAATTTTCCAGACAAATTTCTAATCAGCATGAAAGCCAGATGGCTGGGTAATCCAAGAATGATAATCCTTACCCATTTGGAGAACACTTGGGGAAAGTTGAGACGGGCAGCGACAAACTTGGGAGGACTTTTGGAAATTGCACATTCAAAACTGAATTAATTTTGCACAGAATTTAACCCAGCAGCTAAAACACCTAACTTGACACTTGCCTTGCTGAGCTCTGGGGTCTTGGACGCAATACCAGATTTAGGAAAACAGTGGGGGGGAAAAGTAAGTTTCTACAAAACTATTTGAGTCCCTTGGAGCCGTTCTAAGACCAAGAGAGCCCTCTGCTGGAATGGGAATTTTTTTCACTCAAACATCTCATAGACACAAGAGGTTTTCTTACCGATAAGAAAGATGCTGGGAAGGGAATTCTGGCTGGGGAACTCTGGGAGTTGAAGTCCAGATCTCTGTAAGAGTTGCCAAGATTGAGAAGAGAGTGTAATACAGGTAGTCCCCAACGTACAACTACAATGGATCCCAAAATTTATGTTGCTAAGGAAGAGTGTTTAAATGCCAGTTTTTAAGTAAATCACTGCAGTCAAGTTAGTAACACATTTGTGAAGTGAATGTGGCTTTGACTTTGTCAAAAAGTCACAAAAAGGAATCACGTGACCCCCGGGATACCACAACCATCATAAAAACCAACCAGTTGCCAAACATTTGAATTCGGACAACCGTTCGTCTGAAATGGTGTAGGGTTTCCTGCCTGAGCAAGAGGGGGTTGGACTAGAAGTCCTCCAAGGTCCCTTCCAAATTTGTTATTCTGATCGCGTGACCATGGGGATTCTGCAATGGACCCAAATGTCATGAATCACTTTTTTTCAGTGTTGTTATTATTGCGGTCACTAAACGATAATGGTTGTAAGTCGAGGACTACGTGTATAGTGGGATACAGAAAACTGTGGGCATTGATGGACACCTGAGATGAGGGGAGGCCCGTTCTGTGAAAAACGTAGCTCAAGTTATAAGAAAAGCAAGGAAATTTAGTTTATGCGGAAAAGTTGGCATGGCACAGGGGGAAAAAAATCACTCTTATTTTGATTACAAATACATCACAAAGAAAGTAGAAGATATAGAAAAACCAATCCCACATCCAAGAACAATCCATATACTATTCGAAATAAATTTCCCATTACAAGTTTCACAGTTTAAATCGGGGGAGGGGGGGGGGGAATCCTGAGGTTTAAAAAAAATGAAGAAATACAATCCGTTTTTCCTGTGGGGCTCCACCAGGAGGCAGAAAATAGCAATAACCATTAAATGCAAGGAACTTTGCAAGCAAACATGGAAAAATGTAAATATAGAGGCATACTTAACTTTAGGGCTTCCCAGCCGGACTATTATACAGAAAGGAGAACACTTTTTGAAATTCAGCGCTAGAATTGTCCTTCTGCAAACACCACGATGAAAACTAGTACCAATAGTTGCATAAAGTACGTTAAAATCCAAGGCACTGGATTTACTTGGGCAGTTTGGGTCACTGCCGTTATCTAAAAAAACACGGTTACATTTGGGCAGGGTGACACATTAAAAGAGAAAATATTCTAGGCACCTGCGGAATACTGGCCCCATAAGGATTCACTTCAAGACACTGGCTGCAAAGAGTCCTTTTGAACCATTTATTAATTTGTCTGCTTTTTTTTTTTTTTTTACAAGTTTAGAAAAAGAAACCCAGGATTTTCCCTCCTGTGTGCTTTCGCCTCGCTTCCTCGTGATCCATGATGCCAGCTGACGTGGTCAGGACAATGTACCTATTAAGAGAGGAGGGAGATGCTGGTGAAAAATGTGGCCTGTGGTTTATTCCTGGGTAACAAAATCATGACTGGCTTGGAAGAGCCGATCCCACTAGAGGAACAGAGCTCTGCCACAGGGCTGCGTGCATCCACTGGTGCCAATTTTGCAGCCCAGTTGGCAGCGCCTTCAATGTGACAGCAAATCTTCTTTGGCAATTGAATTCTCCAATTTTGGGAGGGGGGGGGTTTGAGGAAAACAAAGCCGAAACAGGTGCATAAAGTATGTACAATGTGAGACGTGTTAACCCACATGGGAGTCAACACCTGTGTTAAGAAGAGTGTCGTTTTTGCTCTCCGTGAAGTTCCAACCAGAAATGGGAACAACAATAGGAGGAGCAAAAAGGCGGGGCTCAAAACAGTAGATCACCTTCCGCTCTTTCGGCAATTTCGTTGTTTTTCCTCAGCCATTTTGTTTCTTCCGACTCGCGCTTACCCGAATTGACGTGAAGGCAGCAGGTTGTTCTGCCACTTTTCCAAGTCTTTCAGCTGGACATCGAACCTGGGACTGATCACGCCGCACTGCCCAAATGGGAAGAAAGCAAGGAAGAAGATGGATTCTGGGGCAGGCGGGGTGGCTTGCGCCATTGCCCTCCTTTCCTGTTAAGACTGTGGAGTTAAGCGGCCTCAGAGCTACGGATAAATCCTCACAGCCTTCCCTCCTTCTGCCCTGCCCAGAGACTTTCAGAAGTAGCGATGAAGGGGTAATGCAACAGACCAAAGGGGTGGAAAAGGGGCAGAATGGAGCATGTATCTGGAAAGTCATTCTATTATATGTATATGTATGCATACACACACACACACTTATATGTGTGTATGTATGTATGTATGTGTGTATAGATAGATAGATAGAGATAGATAGATGAGAGAGAGAGAGAGAGAGAGAGAGAGAGAGAGAGAGAGAGAGAGAGAGAGAGACAGAGAGAGAGAGAGAGAGAGAGAGAGAGAGAGAGAGAGAGAGAGAGAGAGAGAGAGAGAGAATGTAACACCACTACAGCCTAAGATGCACTGGGTGCCATGGTGGTTTAGGGTGCAAGTTGAGGTGCTCTCTATGGCTTGGGACTAGGTTAGGGAGGGACCGCTTTCCCCAGTTGTTTCTACCTGTCTAATCCGGTCCAGCAAGGCGGGCATGCTTTGGGTCCTGTCGACTAAGGGATGCCAGGTGGTGGGGCCCAGGGGTGCCCTTTCCGCCCTAGTGCCCGCCCAATGGAACATTCACCCTCCGGCCCTGTGCCCAGACTTGGGGCCCTGAATGCGTGTGAGACAACCTGTCTCTTGGCTGGATTAGCACTGCAAATTCTTTTTACAGGGAACAAACCTGCGTGTCACTAGTAAAAACCGTGTTCTTTATTTCGAGTGCCATTCCAAAACATTTAAATCAGACTGGGGTTAACTGTAGGGGGCGACAACTTACTGTGAATTAATCCTATTGTTTCCTTTCTATCTATCTTTATTAGTTTTGTATTTTTGATACGGTCAAACGACTAGATCAACAAAGTTTTTATTCACTTCGGATTGTGACATTGTGCTCTGTATTTTAATTTTTGTGCTCATGGTGCAATTTTTAGTTGGCAGCGTTCGCTGACCAGAATCACTTGTTGCAACGGACAACTATACAAATTTGATTAAGTAAATAAATTTTTAAAATGTATTATAACAAGAAACGATGGGTGGAAACTTTAGCATGATTCAAACTCAAAATCAGAATTAATGTCCTAACTAAGGAGAGAGATTAAGAGCTGCCTCCTGGATCTGTAGGTACTCTGGAGAGAAAACGAGTTTTCTTAAAAAATAAAATAAAGATTTGGGCAGACACTTGTCTGAAATGATCTGAGGGTTCCTGCGTTGGTAGCAAATCCCTTCCAATTCTATGATTTTTCATCTCCACTCAGCAACATAGGGGGAGAAAAAACCCCAGACATCACTCAGCCACTAACACCAACACAAACTCACAACAGAGTTCTACACAGCCGCTGAATATTGATGGGATGTCAATATTACAGAGCTCCATGGCTCTAGCTCTAAAGATGCTGAATTCAAAGCAGAATAAACTCTCCCAACACCCTGGCACCAAGAAGAAACCGCGAAGCACAAATCCCCTTTGTTTCTACTGGGCTTTTAGCCTCATAAATCCACCAGCGAGCCGGTCTGCAATTTGAGTGAAAGGAACCGTCCGACACAAAGAAGACAGCAGTCATGAATCTGAACAGTTACTGCAGGAGCGTGTTTGATTCTGCCAGGAGAGAGAATCAGAGGTAGCGTTTATTGGTATCGTAGCTGCACTTCAGAGGGAAGAGAGAAGAATCTCATTCACTCCGGGCAACCTGAAAAGGAATTAACCTTCCCTTCCCAATGCCAACCCTGCAGAGGTAGGAAGACGTCTCTTAGCAGCTGAGCACCCATCAATGCTGCCTTTCTTCTGGCCCCAAATGTGGCAGAAAGGATGCAGAGACGTACATTGCAATCCTGGAGAATCATTCCGGCAAGAAAAGCTAATGGCTCAACAGTTAAAGATGCTGAGCTTGTCAGCTGGACAGCCCGGGTTCGAGACCCGAGTGCTGCGTGATGGACCGAGCTCCCGTTCCTGCCAACCTAGCAGTCTGAAAGCCTGCCAACGCAAGCAGGCAAATAGGTACCACGTCGGTGGGAAAGTAAGAGTGTTCCTGCACCTTAGTGTATAGTCATGCTGGCCACATGACCACGGAAGGGTCTTCGGACAACACTGGCTCCCTTAGCTATGAAACGGAGATCAGCACCGCCCCCTAGAGTCAGATGGGGAATTTTTTTATCTTTATAGAGCAATCCTGGTCATTCATCCTGGCAAGAAAAGCTAATGGGACCCCAACCTCCTGCTTGCACCAATGGAAAAGGCCATGGGCTAAATCAGCTTGCATCTGAACTCCCTTTTCCCCTTGCGAGCCAGACCGCTCTCCATTTCTGGCTCGAGGAACCTAAAGCTGAAGACTTCCAACATGAAATGAAGGGTCCGTAAGACGCAAATACAATCTTTCCAATGCCAGAAACAAACAGCTCAGTGCTAGTTTTAAAACTAGCTCATGATCACAAACAGCATGATTTTCATAAAATTCTTCCTCTAGTAAACTATATAAAAAAAAGACAAAGAACAGGAGGGGAAAAGAGGAACAGGAATGATTGCCTCAAAACTTTTCAGCATTTTATGATTTTCCTTTTGCTCAGGAAAAAAAGTATTTAGCTTAGTGCTAATTTGGGTGATCGAGCCCACAGCTACAGCCGCACTGGAGTTACTCCAGTAAGAATTAATTCAGAACTTTGGGACAAATTAACAGAATGAATTTTGATTTGTACAAAAATGAGCAGAATCAAGGTAAGTAACTGGCGCTGAATTTGACGAGACTAGCAATTCTCCAGGAGAGCCAAACCAGCGTTGGGGAAACACTATTTGTTTCAACCGTTCCAATAACGAATCTGACACAACAGGGCTGTCCAGAAAATCTTCCTGTTATGAGAACCTCTTATCAAAACAAAACCAAAAAAAAAAAAGGGGGGTGCTGGCTTCTAGCAAGTTATATAAGAGAGATTGTTCAGAATTCATGTTTGTTCATGGATGGAAGAAGGAAGAATGCCTGCATAGATTAAACAGATTTATCATTCTAATAATTCGGCACAGAACTCAAAATTTATCACTGGAGTCGTTCCATGTGACCTTTACGGGAAACTAGAAAAAGCAATCACTCTCTTGTATCTGACTCAGAAATGCAGAATTCACAGATGTGTCTCCTAACAGTCCTAGGCATTTTCCATAAACATGTCACCTCAGTTTTTCTGGGCAATCCATTACTTAATAAGGAAACATTTCAATAATCCCGTGAAATCCAGCACTAATGCTTACAACTTCCAGGACGGAGTTGACTTAAGAAGCCAACGGCTAGTAAGAGATGGCTTTACTTTCTGGTGCGGCCTGTTAGCACTGATTTCCAGGGCATGGAGCAGAGCAGCAGGCTGGTGAGAGAGTTAAGGTTGCCTCCATCCTGACAGTCCCAAAGGCATTTCCCCCCCAAAACGACTGGACTTTCTTGGGGAGAGTTTCTTGAAAACGTTCCGCTTCTCATCCAAGAAGCTTTCTCAGCTGTTCTTCAAAAGTCAAGGAAGTCCAGTTGCCTTTGGGAAAAGTGCCTTTGGGACAACCCTGACCTGTGTGATTGAGCATCTCCATAGACCTCCTCCATCCTGGCAGTCTAAGGAACGTCAGTGACTGAAAGCCGTGAATCCGATTTGGGAGATCGGTCCTTGTCTTTTGCTAAGGGCAAGAAGCCACACAATTTGACGCTGCTAATTTTATGGAACTGGCTATAACACGCCCGTCTCCTGGCTCTCCATCTGTCTTCCTTGTGTGTGGTTTGTCGTTTACGTCTGAAGAAGAGATGGACCTACCCTTCTTTTAGGGCAAAGCACAACGGCAAAAAGCTTCAAATCCAATGGACAATGTGTTGCAGTGACACGTAGACAAAAACGTGTCTTCACGGTCGGACTTTTGCTCCAAGTGAGATGAATTTAAAGACCGGCAAAATGTACATCTTCCCAAAATGAATTTGAACCCTGCTTGAGTTTTCCTACCTTGTTAAGCCTGCCTGTGAGATTCACAACGATTTTCCCAGCTCTGTGGTCATCGATGATCTCAAATTCTCCTATGTAGCCTGTGAATTAAAGAACACACAATCTGTTACTTTCAATGTCTTAATCCAAATTGAGAACTTAAAACATTGGGTACTATTGAGAATGAAACAAACCCAATTGTTTATCATTTCACAGTAGTATTCCTTAAGTTCGTGAGATCCACTCTAGAATACAGGCTAATACCAGACTTGGTCAGGAAGCCCAAACATATGAAGAATGGCTGCAGGATTTGGGTCTGGCCAGTCTACAGAAAAGGACTGGGGGTGACATGATAGCAGTCTTCCAGTATTTGAGGGGCTGCCACAAAGAAGAGGGGGTCAAATTATTCTCCAAAGC
>JANHFL010002773.1:99770-111803 GCA_032468155.1 Oxyrhabdium leporinum | reverse complement strand
GAAGAGAAGAGAAGAGAAGAGAAGAGAAGAGAAGAGAAGAGAAGAGAAGAGAAGAGAAGAGAAGAGAAGAGAAACCAATGTATTACAGCAAAGGGTAAAGTTTTATATGTATGTTTTATACTTTCTCCTTGACCTTTGATGGGATCAGAGCCAATGTGTCCTCCTGGATTTTCAAACCACTTAATCATTGACCTCTTGTTTCTCTGTGATTTGTTTGCATCCCTACTTGGGGAAACCAGGTCTGATATTGAGTAATGCAGGATGCCTTACAGCGCTGAGCTTTCTCCCAAAATGGTAATAAAATTGTGATAAAAACAAGAAGTGACAGATCAAAAGGAAAACAGACTGGAGCTGGAAAAATCTCATTTGCCCTGCCCCACTTTCTCTGTTTTTCCAAATTCTTTGGGTTTTCCAGATGGAAATGAGAGATTTCATACTTTGTTTTGTTTTGTTTTGACTTCGTTTCCATTACGGGATAAAAGTTCCTCTGGAAAAAGAAATATATTTTTCAAGACAGGGACTGTCAAGTGGCAACCCTGAGTCAAATTGACTTTGTTGTTCTGATTAAAATTGGATACAGAAGTATTGGAAATCGCCAAGACTATCAACAACCACAAAAAAAGTTCCTGGAGAAATTAACCCAAACATGAAATTAATCTTCATTAGTTTAAAAATAAAATAGCACAGCAGTACATAAAGCATTTGGTAGCAAAGGTTAGTATCTTTAATTTAATCGTATGTGCAAACATACTGTTCAGTAAATCCAAGAAACAATAAATGACAGATTTCAGTTAGTGCAGCAACCACATTAAAGAAATTGTGAAAATCAAATGATCTAAGACTCCCTTGAAAGTCTTTGCTCAAAAAATTTTATCTGAAGCCTAAAATCATCTTCAAAAACTCAGTCCCAAAGTTCCTCTCTCCTTGCCAAAAACAACACTTATATAAAATTTATAACTAGGAGCATGTGCTTGTCTTTACCATTTACCTCATCCTGCACATCTCGGATATTTTCTTCCCCTCTGTTGTGTCATATCTTCTAGATTGAGAGAAATCTTTAATTTTTTTTTAGGAATCAGGTGTATTGCTCCTGCTTTTTCTTCTAATCTATACTTGCCCATTTTTCCAATAATCGATCACATGGAATGGTCTCTAGAGTTTAGTTAATGTCTCCTCAAGTCTTTGGTTAAATTCATAGAGATCAGAAGGTTATTGTCAGGCACAAGAAAGCAAGAGTCAGGATAGAGTTCAAAAGTACTACCAGTTTATTCCATGCAACCTATCCACAAGAATCTGAACTACTAATGGTCAGGGGGAATTAGTGCCAGATAAGAGTCAACAGACTTCAAGGGGAGCTGGATTTAGGTCTCTCTTGGGGGTGTAGGGACTACAGATGGATGATACGTTTGTTGGAATTCATTGTTGGAATATACTTTTATGCAACAACTACAGTAGTATTCAGCCAGTAGATGGCAGTGTTTACAAGTTTGGATCTATGGTATATACTCAATGCTCTTTTGTTCTAACTTTCCTGTTACAGTTTCCTGTTACAGTTAAGCAGTAAAGCACATGGTGACTGTATTCTGTTTGCTCTGTAGTGCTATAGATAAACAGAATTTCTAACAGCATTTGATCCCACCCTCAGATTCAGCTTGGTTGTCTCCTATAGCTGCAGCTATAACCATAGCTTGGGAGTTGAAAATGAGGCCTAATTTCACAGGTTAGCCTTCCACATAGGTAGTTCAGAGAGAAAGAGTTAAAGCCTTCTTTTGATCCCAAGTTTCATTTTCAGAACGTACACTCCACATGAATTCTAAACAAAAAGGTACCTTCAGAAGCAAAGAAAAACAAGCTTTTTAAAGCAACTTTCTTTCCCCAAAAACAAAACACAGCCGAAAATGCCTTTCATTAAAGTGTAAATCCCTCAGAATTGCCCAAAGATTTTCTTTTTAAGTAAGGCACTTAATGAACACAATTGCCAGTGGCAAGTTAAATATCAAATAATTCTTTAAAGTGCTAAGAGATGTTTATAAGTGTGGTAATTGATATCTAACTTGCTAAAGCACTCTTAATAAATGCAAAGGCATTCTTTAAACTTTCAAAGTATTAATTATAAAGGCGCATTTGCTATGCTTCACTGTAGAGGCAACTCCATAACTCCCTCGATTATGGATCTGGGTGCTTGGCATAATAACTGAAAGAGACCAATTTCAGTTGGTTTTGAAATAGGGCCAGATACATGCAGGTAGTCCTCAACTTACAATAGTTTACTTAGTGTTCATTTGAAGCTATAGCAGCATTGAAAAAAGTGACTCATTAATGTTTTTCACATGACCATTGCAGCCTCCACATTGTCATGGGTTCAAAATTTGGATGCTTGGCAACTGGCTCATATTTATGATGGTTGCAGTGTTCCAGGATTATGTGACCACCTTTTGTGACCTTCTGACAAGCAAGGTCAATGGGAAAGCCAGAGCCACTAAACGACATTACTAACTTTAACAACTGCAATGCTCCACTTAACGACTATAGCACGAAAGGCCATAAAATGGGACAAAACTAACTTAACAATTCTCTTGCTTAGCAACAGAAATGTTGGGCTCAATTGTAAGTCGAGGACTCCCTGAATAGAAAAAAAAAAGCTTTTCTATCAGCATCTGTTTTCATTCCATATGTCCAAACCATTGTATACAATGCCCTGAAAGCTCAGCACCACCCTTTGTTATGATCTACATTGATGATCTACACTGATGACCTACATTGATTCCCCAAACTCAGGGGTGGGCTTCAAAAATTTCAGCAACGGGTTTGCTGCCTGGTTGCTGGGTGGGTGTGGACTAGTCGGCCTCCTGCACCACGGGGGGGGCGGGCGTTTTCACCCTCCCTGGGCTCCAGAAGCTTTCCTTGAGTCTCTGGGAGGGCAAAAAAGGCCTCCCTGGTGGTCTCTTCTTTATGAAAGATCATTCTACCTGAGGTATGATTGGCCCCCCAACTTGTGGCTTGTCCAAAAAAGACATGGTTTTGTCAGTGGGCCTGGGGTCCCTAAATGGAGATGGAATAACAGAATAACAGAGTTGGAACTCTATACCATTTCAGACAAATGGTTGTCCAATCTCTCCTTAAAAACATCCAGTGTTGGAGCACCCATAACTTCTGGAGCAAGTTGTTCCACTGATTAATTGCTTGTAACTATCAAGTGGCTAGTTTGACTGTGTTGCTATAGAAGGCAAGGTGGGATGGGAGGGCTTCTATTGGGGTTTTGTGCTGTGGATTTTTAATGTTGTCGGCCCCCTGAAGCCACGTATAGGCGAGTTGAGCAGCCATCTACTCTAAATGTGTTTAACAAGTAGATAAATGATTCTTTTGTGTTTTCTTGGCTGTTACAGTTGCTGCTGTTGTGTTTAAGGAGCAAAGCAGCCCACAGATGGCCTCTCTCTAATTGGACTCAGTCTCTAGGTCCTGTAGCAAGAGATGCTACATGGGAAGCATCTCAGAAAGATTTGATGCTCATTTTTTTTTTCAAGAAAGGTACCAGAAAGCAAAGTGTGAAATGGATTGTTACATGCATCATTCAGCCATATGCACACTGAGAGTAAACTGTAAGCACCTCCTCTTACATGAAAAGCTATCTGGATAACTGAAATTTAGCAGGATTCTTTTCTGAGTAGGCTTATACCTAATAATTGGAATGGATTGCTCCAAATATTGGGCATAAATTGAGAAGTCTCCCATAACTTTCACATAAGCTGTGCAATTGTTCCTCTTCTTAGTTTAATCTCCCTTAAAATATTGTTGGGAGCATATCAAAGGAAAAAAACCCTGCGCATCGTTAGAATTTCAAGGGCCGATGAGATAAAGATTGAAAAAATAATGGAAAGCACACTCTAAATCCTTTAGCAAAATAGTTGATTCTTCCTTGCCTTTTCTTCTTCATTTTACTTAAATGCATCCTTTCTTTGTTTTTATTATTCACCTTGCTATATTAATGGGATTATTGAACACTTAATGGTGAAAAAGGAATGCACACAGATGCAACCCTCCCCAGACTTTGTCGCAGACACAACTCTGATCTGAAAAAAAACCCAGCCCTTCCTATTCCACATTCTCCTTTCCTCAACCCGAAAGAAGTAATTGCATGACAATTAGATTAATATCTCTTACATACTTATTAAACTCAATAAGTGGCCCTGTGCAAACAATTGATATTTAATTAACATTATCATCCTACTAAGTTTTAATTAAAAGTTCATTTAAATACACCTCCCATGTTATCACTCACACTAATGCAAGTTTGTTTTATTTTCCTCTCCCACAAATGTGTTTTGTGTTGTGCCATTTGTCAGTTCAAGCTGCACACGCCACTTTGAGCCATTTTCCTAGGCAGCCATTGGCTTGAGTAACAGGCAGAGAAAAATCTTTTGCCTCTTTCTTTCAGTAGATTTGATTCTGATGAAAAGGGATTTGCTTTGTAAGTGTCCTTCAAAGGAGAAGAGAATCCTGGAGAAATTCTTGTGGTTGAAGTGGAATGTTCTTGCTCTCTTGGCAACGACAGGGTCAAGATAGATACGATTTTCTTTTTCTTCCTAGTGTTTTTTCCCACAAGAGCAGTGTTGATCTATTTGGTTGTGACATGACTTAGTCAACAGGCTTGTTGCCCAAGCCTGACATTGTGGGTTGAAAGAAAAGGACTGGCCCAAAGTCACCCAGCTGGCTTTCGTGCCTAAGATAGGACTTGAACTCCCAGACTCCTAGTGATTGGCCCAAAGTCACCCAGCCAACTTTCATGCCTAAGGCAGGACTAGAATTTACCATCTCCTGGTGACTGGCCCAAAGTCACCCACCTGTCTTTCATGCCAAAGGCCAGAAGAAACCCTACCATCTCCTGGTTATTGACCCAAAGTCACCCAACCAGATTTCATGCCAAAGGCGGGACTAGAATTTACAGTCTCCTGGTTTCTAGCCTAGGACCTTCACCACAAGACCAAACTGGCTGTCTTGCCAAGGGATCTATATCTGTGTAAGGATATCCTGCCTTTCATTATATGATTGACCCTCAAGTATTCTGCAGCCCTCCTGGTTGTCATTCAATCCCAAAGGAGGATCTCCAGAACATTTCCAGCAACATCGGTGTTGAATCATAGATTTGGACGCAGCCATTTAATCTGTCTTTTAGTTCTTTTCGATTTCTAATTTGACCCATATATTAAACTACCTTAGAGAGGATGGATTGTAAAAGTATTTTCTGATGGAGCAAAATAAATCTGATGTTTACACCTTCTTCTTCTTCCTAGCATATTCCCGCAGATCCAGGGTCCGCTTTTCAGATCATTGAATGCCACTTTGCACAGTCAGCTGGACCTCCACAGTCCAGCATAGTGACTTGCACTTCTTTGTTGATGGTGTCTTCCCATCTCTGATTTGGACGCCCACGAGATCGCCAGCCATTGACTTCTAGTTGGTAGGCAGCCTTGGCCACAGTGGAAGGTGCTGCTCTCTGGACATGTCCATACTAGCGGAGTCAGCCTTCTCTCATCTTCTCTATCACTGGTGCCACACCAAAATGTTGTCGAATGGTGTCATTTGTGATGTGGTTGAGAAGGGAGATGCCTGATATCCAATGGAGCATTCACATTTCCATGGCATGGAGATAATTTTCGGTCCCTGTTGTTGGTGCCCAGCATTCAGTGCCATACAGTGCAACAGGGCGGATGGTTGTCTTGTAAATCTTAGATTTAAGATGGGTCGGCATTCGTCTGTCACATAACACACCTCACCATTGATGTCGCCATTGCCTTGGAAATGGGATCCCAGATACAGAAAAATGTCCACCTTCTTTCGGTTTTCTCCATTGATTTGAAGCATTCCAGGAGTGGTAACAGTCTCAGTTTTCTCGATGTTGAGGCAGAGTCTGAAATGATTGAGGCGACGATTCCATGTTTGAGCTTGCTGCTGTACTTCGCCTCTGGTGGTGGAAGCAAGCATAATATCATCCGCACAGAGCATAGTCCAGGGTGTGTTCCGCTGCAGGGTCATGTGTGATGGTGTCCATGACCAATATAAACAGAAGTGGTGACAATGCAGAGCCTTGGTGCACCCCAACCGTCACTGGAAATCTGATGATAAACACCAAGATCCAGTGGATTTACTTGATCTTTGTTCATTTAATCTTCTAAATCAGTGGTTCTCTACTTGTGGTCCGTGGACCCTTGGGGGCCACGATGTCATCCTAATGGGTCCACAAAGGCTTGATGAAGTTCTAGTGCTTTAAATCTTGCATTACCTCTTGGTGGTCCATGGCCACAAAAGATATTTAAAGGGGGTCCATGGTAAAGAAACAGTTGAGAACCACTGTTCTAGATTACTCCTCAATTTCAACTCCTGTACGTTCCTCAGTTAAGATCCCGGATGTGTCATTGGAGTTGTATCCTACAGCCAAACACTTCTGAGACTATTCAAGTGGAAAAAAACTATTCTGATGTATTTCAAACAAATAAAAAGTTAATTAGTTTAAAAAGTTAAATAAAAAGAGAAATAAAAAGTGGGTGAATTCTCCCACTAACCTGACATTCTAAATAGCTCATAGCAATACAATGTGACCTGTAAAAGCATTTTTTTAAAATATACATAAACACACACTTACGCACAGAGAGATACACAAATGGAAGGCTTTTTACAGTATTAAATAACAGTAGCTTCTTCCTTTTAATTGCAGATAGGATGTAGCCTAATACTCAGAAGGCTAATTTGTTTATATTAGCAGAATGGGTCAACTGCTTCAAACACAGACTGCTGAACTCTAGTAGATTGCATTACCCCATTTAAATAAATAAGGGTGATTTGTCAATGTCATCTTAGCTTCAATATTTTACTTTTCACTCCCAAGAAATGGTACTGCTGATTAAATGACCTCCCCTTTCTTCCCTTTCCCTTATCCCACCTCCTCGTGCCTCCTTAGGAATGGCAAATGATTCTCCAAAGTATTTTAGCCTTATTCCAAAGCAAAAGGCACAGGTATTTCAGTTGTGATGCCCTGCTAATAATAATCCAGCTGGACTGAATCCACTCCAGTTCAATCCACTGAAAGACAGATTTATAAGATGCTGAGTTGTGGATAGTTAAACCACATCATGGCTAGACTGATACTGTACTGGCAACAGCTCTCCAGGTTTTTAGATAGATATCTTCCTAGCTTTTTTAGAAGTACTTGGAGTGCAGCTTAGAAGAACAATCCTACAACTATAAGCATTCCCTACTTATTACAAGGAAAGCCCATAATGTCCCAAAGCTGCTATTCAAACACCTTTACTTGGGTTTTCTTGGGTTTTTTCCGCTCAGGGTGACTGAGAATCTCCATAGACAGGAGGCCCATAATATCTTTGATTTCGAAGTACCCAGGATACATGGCGCCTTGAACGTTAAAGATCACAGATGATATATTGAGATGGACCAAGCGGGCATCCTGTTTCAAAAAGTTGGAACTATCCTCGTTTTCCAGATGATCACTAGATGTCAGCAAAGAGTTATCCGTGTCTCTTTCCTGCCATCTAGTGGCCATCTGACTTTTATAGCTCAAATGTGGTATTACAAAACTGGACCATCTTTGAAAGATTTGATTGTCTCGCATTTAGTATCTTTATGGCAACACTAAAAACAACACATAGTAGAAAGTGTTTGCCGGAAGATCAGAATGAGGGGAGGGGGAACAATTGGAAAGACAGGACCTTGGAGTTCTAGTGGGTGATCATTTGAATATGAGCCAGCAATGTGCAGCTGCCGCAAAAAAAAGCTAATACAATCCTATAAACAGAGGCACAGATCATAACATAAACAGAGGCATAGAATCAAGATCACATGAAGTATTAGTGTCACTTTACAAAAACCCTAGTAAGGCCACACCTGGAATACTGCAACCAATTTTGGTCACTATACTACAAATAAGATGTTGAGACTTTAGAAAAAGTTCAGAGAAGAGCAACTAAGAGCATCAAAGGCCTGGAGGCTAAAACATATGAAGAATGGCTGCAGGATTTGGGCTTGGCTAGTCTAAAGAAAAGAAGAATTAGAGGCGACATGATAACAGTGTTCCAGTATTTGAGGGGCTGCCACAAAGAAGAGGGGGTCAAATTATTCTCCAAAGCACCAGAAGGCAGGACAAGAAACAATGGATGGAAACTAATCAAGGAGAAAAGCACCCTGGAACTAAGGAGGGCAATTCCTAACATTGAGGGCAATTAACCAGTGGAAGTTTGCCTTCAGAAATCATGGGCACTTCATCACTGGGGTTTTTTAAAGAAGAGACTGGACAGCCACTTGTCTGAAATGCTATAGGATCTCCTGCTTGAGCAGGGGGAGGGACTAGAAGACCTCCAAGGTCTCTTCCAGCTCTATTCTATTCTATTCTATTCTATTCTATTCTATTCTAGTCTAAGTTCTAAGTTCAAATGTCTGCTTATAAGACCTCATAAAAGATCACCAGGAATTAATAGCTTACATTTGGATACCAATACAGGGAGTCCTAGACTTACAGCCACACATTTAACAACTGTTCAAAGTACACAGTTGCTGTACACAGCTGCTGGGGGAAAAAAAGTGACTTACAATTTCGTCCTCACACTTATGACCACTGCAGCATCCCTACGTGATCAAAATTCGGGTGCTTGGCAACTGACAGGTATTTACGATGGTTCCAGGATCCTGAGGACACAAGCTCGCCTTTTGCGGCTTTCCCACAAGCAAAGTCAGTGAGGGAAGCTGGATTCACTTAACAACTATATGATTCGTTTAACAGCTGTGGCCAAAGCAGTTGTAAAATTCGGGGCAACTCATTTTAACAAGCTCTGTCTTCCCATTTTTTTAAAATCGGTCTTCCCAACAGAAAGGTTGATGATTTTGGACCCTTTCTAACAGCCCCAGGTAACATACAAGGGTATTTTCCCAAAGGTTACAAGTGAGTTTGTACGTACTGGTACTTACCGTGTTTCATCATCACAGTTAAGAACCGGACAATTACTTTGGAGCACGGCCTGATGAGAACTTGACGCTTTCCACGTTTCTCTGCATTGTTGATGCTTTTAAGAGCATCTGCCAGAACATTCATGCGCACCATGATGCCTGCGTAAATAACACAAAACATTTTGAGAGCTTGTTAGGAGTCTGGAATTGCAAATGATGCTTTAACACGAGGTGGTCTGAGGATCCCCCAAGACCGTCTCAAGGTTTTACGAATTCAAAATTATTTGCCAGCCTCCACTGATCATTAAAATCCCATCAAACAACCTGTGAGAAGCAGTAGTGACAGCGAATGCATCGGGGTTTTTTTATATAAAAATAATCATCAATAAATACAACTCATACAAACAAAAAACTCTTTTTGGGGGTCCTCCATAATTTTTAAAAGTGGAAAGAGTTCCTGAGAGAAAAAAAGTTTAAGAAACATTGGTTTAATAGATTGTTTACATATGTTCAAGTGCAACACAAAACGCTGCAAAATTGTTCAAAATTTCACTATTTGGACACATGGAGGCCTTAGCAATGACAAGTGATATAATGAATTGCATGCATTATCTGTGTAACCCCCAAAAAGTATGTTGCAGACAACAGATTCAAGTGAATTCAGCACACACATTAAATGTTATTTCATTCTTAATAGTGTTGAATAGGGGAGATAGGCCTGTTTGGGTTGCAACTTTTCATGCTAAGGCAAAACAAACTGGCTTTCTGCCAAACTCAGCAAACAATATATTATATAAAGCTCAGAGATTAAACATGAAAAAAACTTGAACTCCTAAGAAAGCATTATTTAAATCATTTGTAAATGCAATTGTCAGAGGAAACATTCAAAGCACGTTACAGATCTATCAAGCCAAATCATCTCTCTTAAAAGTAGTTGCTCTTTCATCCGATTCCTTTTAAAATTAATAATTCTGTCTATAATTTTCTATGTTCAGCATCTAAAGTAGTGACTTTACACTAAACTAATTTATCCCAAGTTAAGGATAAAGTTACACAACTGTTAATGGAACACAGTTTGCTTATTTTCTCCAATTAAAAGTTTGACTGGCTTGTACCCAGAATTACTAAACAAAAACTAAAAAGATAAAGTGCTATTAAAAAGACTTTTTTAAAAAAAGCTCCATTAGAAAGTTTCAAAGTCATAGCACAAAAATAACCCAAAGTGTGAATGTCTATTTGCAAAAATTGCACCAATCCAGGATGATAAAATATATATTTAGTTCACTCTTGTGAGCTAGTCAACAAAAAGTATTTAAATCCAGTTATTTCAGCAATAGTAAGTTTGAATACAAAAAAGCTTTCAGATCTTGACTTCACAAGGTATTCTGCGATCATATTCATCTTTTAATACAGATCAAAGAAAACTTTTCAAACACAAAACCAAGATGACTTAGAGCTGTAGAACCTTTTCTTGGCAGATATTATCAGAAACTTGCTGTGTACTCCATGAATTAACTGACACCAAAATGCAGGGATTAAACTAGTAACATCTTCCTGAAACATATCATTAAATACTGAATTTAGAAAGGAAACAGAATTTTCCCCTTATCCAGACACGAGCTGGTTTTGCCCATGTTGAAAGCTATTATTTTGCACATATACACAAGGGTACATTATGCTTCATTTGTTTCGGGGACAAAAGCTGGAGCTGGGAGCAAGTTTTGGTCCCTATCCTTTGGATTTATCCCCTAAATATCTGCAAAAATCTTAAAGCCAAACAAAGCATCGTGGGTAGCTGGTATATTTTTCTACAGTACAGTTCATCCCAAGCTGGTATCTCTCCCAGAGGCATGTCGCTACAAGTCCCCACACTACAACCACCATGCTAGTTGGGAATCCGGGGAGTTCTCCAGCAACGCATTTGGGGAACACAGGATGGATCCCTGTGCAGGGTTGACACGGTCTGCAAACTTGAATAAACTGAATTTCAGCACCGGGGAGGCAGAAGATCTGGGACTTCAAATAGGTTTTGCCTTGAATTGGCAAGCCAGCTCAGGATGGAAGGGATGCGCCATTAATTCTGCCCTCAACCATCATGGAAGACAAGGCTACACAGGACGGGCACTTAGGGCAACAAGTGGGACTGCTCACGTTGCAAACTTGGGACACGGGTTAAAAAGAGGGGGGGGGACCGGCCTGCACCCCCCCGCAAGAGATCCAAGGCGTCTCAGCCCCAATGCAAACCCAGGCTTTGCTGCAGCCCAATGCCAGCCTCCTGGCCCAAAGGGATTTCTCTGACCAAGATTGCCCCTTTCCAGACCCCCACCCCACCCCAAGCCATGTTTTAGAAGGGGCTGCTTTGCGTTGCCCTGCATTAGCCTGTTCCCACAATGTGATTGACCCGGGAGTCCTGAGTTCACACGACACGTGTTTCACCTAGTGGGAAGGGACCTGGGCTCTGAAGTTCGGGCCAGCCCGTCTCGGCCTCCGTCCCTCCTTCCCACCCGAGGCCTGTCCCGCCGACTCAAGCCCGGCTCGCTTCCCGAGCTTGCCTTCCAAGCTCCACTCCCAGGCATTCCTCTGCTAATCAGCCTCCACTACCACCCCCGGCCGGGGTTCAGGACGGCGCCGCCAGGGCCAGAAACCGCGCGGCTTCCTCCGAAGGAGCCGAGCGAATCGAGCGGAGCCCCGGCTTGCCGGAACCGGCGTTCAAACAGCCCGAGGAGGCGGGATGGAGGCGATGCGGGACGGATCTTAGCGGGGACCCAAAGCGTCTCGTTACTCACCAGGGCAGCAAGATGGCGGAAAAAGGAAGGCGGCCGCGCGCGCGCGGGGGATTATGGGAATTCGAGGCGGCAAGATAACCAGGAAGGAGAGGATACAGAGAGAACTTCCGGATCCACGCTTCCGGATGCTCCTGCGTTGGGAATGGATTGCGGGGCTATAGAGAACGGAAAGGCAAGAGGGGTCAATCTTTGCTTTGGCTGTGATGAAAAGGAGGGTTGTTTTCAGTTCTGTTCTCAAAGCCACAAACTCCAGCTGTGTTGGGTTTGTTGTTCGTTTTTTTTTTTTTTTTTTGGG
>JANHFL010002773.1:44379-60746 GCA_032468155.1 Oxyrhabdium leporinum | reverse complement strand
AGAGAGAGAGAGAGAGAGAGAGAGAGAGAGAGAGAGAGAGAGAGAGAGAGAGAGAGAGAGAAAGAGAGAAAGAGAGAGAAAATTGCTGTGAACTCCATGTGGCGTCAGGAAGGGCATCCGGCCAGCAAACGCTCAGCTCCATCCGTTCTACCCCAAATTAAGGAATTACAGAGCCATAAAAAAGGATGGATGGGAAAAGGAAAAGGAAAGAGGAAAGGAGGAAGAGTATGCAGGGGGTGAGGTGGGATCTGCTATTGGTCCATCAACCACCTCCTATGTAGACAAAGCCAAAAAAGAAGCCCCAGCTCCGGGGGTTTTTTACCTGTAGATTCACTTTCAATCCTCGGATACTCTTCCTCCATGGAGTTAACAGATGGCAGATCAATCAAGGTGTAGATGTTTCTAGACAGCATGGAAAGGCCTGTGAGATTTTGTTGCTGTCGTGCTCGGTACACTTGTTTCAACTGTCCTGAAATTTCCTTCCACTCAGCTTGGATCCACTTGGCTAAGGTCAGAATGGACTTGGCCACGGCACTTTCGGCTTTGGCAGATTTGCAGAAGCATATGGCGCAGGAGCTCAGCATTTCCATGGCATGGGTGGACTGGCCTGAAAACAGGGAAGGCCGTTATAGTGGCAGAAATTGGTAGAACGAGAAGCTGGCATTTCAGCTCTGCACATTTCAGATATAAAGCCTCACTGACAAAAGCAGAAAAACTGTAACATTCATTGCATTAACCCAGAACACTGGGTGCAGATGTGCTTCTCTAAATGTCTTGCCACTTTCCAACTTGGAAGAGAATTTGAGAAAGAGTCATCTTAAAAAGAGTTTATAATCTCCATTTGGTATTCTACCAACGTAGCAAAAACTGTCGTAATTTTTTTTTTCCTTCTCAGAGACTGCCTGGATAAGTCCCTGCAGTTTTCTTGGCGAGGTTTTTCTGAAATGGTTTGCTATTGCTTCCTTCCTCGGGCTGAGAGAAAGTGTCTGGCCCAAGGTCACCCGGCTGGCTTTGTGCCTAAAGCAGCACTAGAATTCACAGTCTCCTGGCTTTTTAGCCTGGTGCCTCCATCAGTACACCAACCAGGCTCTTACCTTGAATTTAGATAAACTCAAATTTAACTTTTCTTCTGAATCTGAGTCCCATGTGGAAAACTAGACTACTGAAAAGTGATGTTTGAGGAAAGTTACACAAGCGGCACTTACCAGCTGTGTATAAGAGTTTGGTCTTTTCTATTTCAAGCTCAGGACCCCATTTTTCATCCATCTGAATCGGTGCCGGCTGCTTCTTAAAGTGGTGGACTAAATCCTGGGCTGTGGTGGTTTTCCCTAGCTGAATTTCGCTACATTGAGCAAGCAGACGTGTTGCCAGGGCCACGTTCCCACGTTTCCTAGCAAATTTCGCAGCAGTCAGCCCCAGTTCCATTAAATGGCTTTTAACTGGAATACTCTGCTCTGAAAACACAGAAGTCCAAAAGTGGTGAACACTAAAAGAATCAGATGTGACAAATTACAGAGAAGAGAAGATAGGCTGCCACAAAGGAAAAAAAAAAAAAGGGGGGGGACTTCCACTTATTTTCCAAAGCACCAGAAGGCAGGACAAGAAACAACGGATGGAAACTAATCAAGGAGACAAGCAATCTGGAATGAAGTAGAAACTTCCTAACAGCAAGAACAATTAACCGGTGGAACAGCTGGCCTCCAGAAATCATGGGCCCTCCATCATTGGAGGCTTTTAAGAAAAGGCTAGACAGCCACTTGTCTGAAATGGTATAAGATCCAGCTCTATTCTGATTAAAGATATCTAATCTCTCCTCTTGAATAATATTACCAAGCGTTGGATCTAAATAGTGCTTCCCTTTATTTAAAAGTATGATCTCTACATTCTCTTAAATCCAAGAGTAGGTAATCCTGATTAAATAAGTCTTTCCTTTGTAAACTTTAGGGCAGAAAATCAGATGGAGAGATTTTGAATTCTGTTTAACTATAACATAAGGGGGGAATAGCTTTTAGATTCTCCCAGAATAGACGTTCGTGAGATAAGATGATGGTTCAGATCAGAGAAACAAACTGCAGATTAATACAACTGCTACACTTTTGTCAAAGGAATAATTCCAGGATCTCCTTATCGAAATGCGCGTGTGTTTAGCATCTATACCTTTCAGCTTCTCCAGTAACTGATTTTGGAACATGGTGTATCTTAAAGCGTGCATCCAGGGCCTTACATCGTGTTGCTTACATGAACGCAAGGCTTCGCTGAACAAGGGAATGAGGCAATCCTGTAAAAAGCAAAGGGACGTGAGTAGTAAATGGGCTGTAAGGCACCGTTTCCTCCAGCTTCTAATAGAAACAGTCCTACACGGATCCTGGACACATTCTTAAAGCATGTGCTGCATACCTCAAACCTCTTCATTAATCGTAGGTGTTTGATAATACAGGAATGAAAAATCAGTGGTGATGCCAGTTGACTTCTAGTATTACAGCAGTTATATTTTTATTGTTTTATGATTATGTTTGAGTTAGAATTGTAGTTAGGGTTTTACTGCTATTGTGACCTGCCCGGTGATTTAAGATGATCAACCATACAGACCTTTAAATAGGTTAAATAAGATTGGTTATGAAATACCCTCCGACAATAAAATCCACCTCCCCCAAAAAAGCAGCAAGGTAACGACACAATAGGACTTAATCTTAACCGCATAAACCTAATTGATGCACGTTAATATTCGAAGCCTAGGGGGGGTTATTCTGGAAGTATTTTGCCTGGTCTGGACTTTTAGTCTTTTAAGAGTTTTGAAATTCACACACTGGCCAGCGCAGGTCACAAGCAAGAGCACCCATCCATATCTGATGTCCTGGTTTTGTCCCGTGCTGTTCAGGAGGCAAAGACATATACCTCGGAGGACAGCCGGCTCGAGACCGTGTTTTCCAAAGCGGACGAACAGTACAGCTGCAGCGTGCTGAGAACTGGCAAAGACTGAGAAATGGTCAAGGTGGACAGCCGTAAAGGTCCCAGAGCAATGCGGGACGTCTGCTTCAAATACTTGGTCAAGTTCCTGGAAAACCAAATGGCACATTCAAGAATTACTCGGACTGCTAGCCTTCCACAAGCCCTTATCCCGACCCTCCGACCACCACGCCATGCTCACTCTGTCATGGGCTGCCATTTCTGGTCCTGGTCGAGGTAGCCTACGGCTGTGGCCAAACAGACGGAGCTTCTCAACAGCTGAACCTCAATGGCCTTCTGAAGTTCTCTGGGATCGGGAGACAACACGTTTGGAAGGAGCTTCTTCATATCTACAACGAGCGTCAGCAGATATAGAGTTGCTAATATCCATTGACTTCAGGCTGGCTTTTTTTAACCCCACAATAAAGTCATCACCACCACCACCGATGGCTGGGTGTGGAAATTAAGCTCGACACCCGCCCCCACCGCCCCCGTGAGGCCCACCTAAGCTTTAATGTGGAGTACCTATTTTTTCTTTGGCCCCTCCAATAAGCAGGTTGATGTCCTCCCCAGGAAGCAGCTCTAGTTGTTCTGTACATTCGGCAAGTTCTCCATCTCCAAAGCTGCTCAGGGACCTGCGATAAAAGGAAACCCGCTTCTTAATTTAGCTCAGCAACAAGCGGCATTCTGCTTTATTTCCACAATAGTCACTTCCAACCTCTACAAAGACTCGGTCTCTCTCTTTCTGATAGGCTACCATTTGGGAGAGGGGAAATATTGATTGGTAAAAATGTCTACACGCTCGAAAAAGATAGGAGAGGAAAATAATGTACTTTCCCCTTCACTTTCTCTCTTTGGCCTCCTCTGTTCCTTCCATCCGTCCCACTACCTCGCCATTCAGAATTTTATACCAGTGGGCAATGCTTTTTGGGAATGACTATCCTAAAATGTAAATAGTTAAATCTGTTTCGGCGCGGTCCCAAGATAGGCCGTACAGAATTAGCAAAGTGCAAAATTTTGCAAGTGGGCCGTATTACATTGCTATTTCAATTTTGACATGCACTTCAAGAAAAGCACTTTAGAGTGGCAAAAGGAGCCGCTATATTGGATCAATGCCTGGAGATCAGCAAGCATGGCTCTGAAGAGGAAGTGGGACTGCTTCTGAAGGCTATCTTCTGAGAACCTTCCTTGGGCAGTTTGTGGACCACTGTGAGAACAGACTGCTAGACTAGATGGGCCAGAGGCGTGACTTAGCAGGAAACTTTCTTATCTCCTTAAACCTCTCTGTCTGGGAGGCTGGCCTAGTTTTTTTATTATTTTTTTAATCTTCTTAGTAATGGAGAACCAGGAGGCAGAACCAAGTATAACCGCAGGGCACAGAACCACTACAGCTCAAAACCAGAAGGCCGTCCTCGGCAGGAAAGCCTCAACTATCAACTCCTCTCGGTTCCCTTTGGTCTAGCACACAGGTGAGCTGTCCGAAGCACATCTGTTGCCTGAAAGACTTCCTTGTGGCCCGGCACAGCCGAGAAGCCAGCGGAACGTACTTGATGTAGTTGAAGTCAGCTTTTAAATTCACTGAGCCGCTGCTGCTGTTTTTTTTCAAGTCGTGCACCGCGTTCTGCCATTCCTGCACTGAAGACCAGTCAGCGATGGAGATGTAACACTCGCAAGCTTTGTTCCCCAGGTAATTGATGACTTCAGGGGAAGAATCCCCTGGCTTGGTCAGCACCATCTTCCGCGAATCTCCTGCGTAAGTCAAAGTCTATTATTAGTGCCCTCCACAAGCCTAAGGCACAATATTTTCAAATGTTTTGTTTATTTAGTTCAACATTTTATTTCTCGACACACACACACACCTTGGCATTTATTTCTTGGGATGAAAGCTCGACTAGAAGTGCCCATCGATTGTGGTCTTTGGAAAGAGTTTTATTTCCCCTGCCTGCAAAACCCTCGCCCGTGCTACTCTTGGTCCATGCGATATTTGTCTCTTGGGCAAAGGTACAGAAAATGACATGGCCAAATTTTTCTCCTCCTTGCCCAAAAAGAGGCGGTGTTATTGCTTCCTATGGAGAACCATCACACATGAACTATCCCCCAAAATAGGGTCCTACCAAGTCAAAGGTGCCAAGCTCATATTCTGGCTCGTTCCATTTAAGGAAAATGAAGTCGACTCTTTTTAGACTTACGCATACGGTCGTTTCTAAGTATTGCCACCTACACACAGAGAGACACGCCACCCTTCATTCTATGCTGCTAATCCACAACTGCCCCAGACTTTAAGTAACTGACTAAACAAACAGTCTCTCTCAAAAAAAGGTTACTACCCACCATTTAGGGAGTGTTTCGGGCTGGCATTGTTGCCGCTGTTCAAATTAGCCAACTTGAGGACGGCTTTATCGAAACCAGCGACGCAGCAATCAACCCCCGTCATGGCAGAGAGATGTTCCTGGTATTCTACGGCCGCCTTTTCAAACCTTCAAGAATGTCAGTTGCAGGAGTTAGCAAACCTTCCCATGACTACTTATACTGCTTTAATTCATCCCACAATAGAACGTTCCACGCTGGGCAAGAATGTCCCTCCTATAGCTTGGCCACGAGCAGACCAGAAGCGCAGATTTAGCCCGCAAATTCGCCTTTGCCAGCTGCTCTTCCCAGGAAAGGCAGAGAGAGAGAGAGAGAGAGAGAGCAACAAATGTACCCATCAACCTGTTCATCCCTCTTCTCCTATTCAGAAAAAAAGGCTACCAACTTCTGCTTCCCCCCCCTCCCTTACCTTCTAAATCAGGGCTCTCCAAACTTAGTAACTTTAAGACTTGTGCCTTTGACTCCGGCTGCGGAATTCTGGGAGTTGAAGTCCACAAGTTTTAAACATAGCAAATTTGGAGACTGACGTTCTACATCGACTCCCAGTTGGTTACTTATGACACTGTGCCAAGTAACCACAACAGCCTACGATGAGGATTAAATGACGTCCATCAAGCAAACCGCACTAAAGCTTAAAACAGTTCTTCAAACGATGCTGAGCACCAGTCTCGGTTCTACTAGATTATATGGATGCTCTGAAGAGGATAAACCCTGATAAATGAGGTGCATGCTACAAACTACTGCGACATCACCTCCATAAGGATAACATGACCCACACGATGCCGCTAGATTTCCCTTCCCCTCACGGAAGGGTCTAAACATGAAAAGGGGGGAAAGTGTTCTTGTTCCAAGGCTGACAGTTATATTCGTTCAGCACCGTTGTATAGGCCACTCACCGTCCTTCAGCCTGCTGAGCTACAGAATTAATCCAGGTGAGGTTTTTGCCAACTATAGCCGAAGACCAGACAGCTATGCCTTGAATGGCTTCGGGGCAATGAAGTTCACAGAGGGCTTCGACCACCATCATGATAGTTACTTCCAATTCATTTCCCTAGGGGCAGAGAGATCAAAAAAAATGGTGAGTTTCATTTATTGGTTTAATACCAAGAGGTCCGATTCCAGGGGTCCGTACACATCTCCGTTTCTTAACGGAGGGAGCCACAGCATTGTCTGAAGGCGTTTCCAAAGTCATTGGAAAAGACTCTGATGTTGGGAAAGATGTTTGAAGGCAAACGGAGAAGGGGGAATGGGAGAGGATCAGGTGGTTAGGTAGGGTCATCGACGCAATGAACAGGAATTTTGGGCAACTGTGGGAGACCACAGAGGACTGGGGGTCCTGACGTGCTACGGTGCACAGGGCCGCCAAGAATCGGATATGACTTAGCAACTGAGCAACACATTTTAGTATTTGTGATTCCTATAACAACTCCATCTTGAGTGATGCCTCACATAATTACTCTGCATTGGGGTGGCAAAAGAGGGCATGAGTAAGCCAGCAACCTTTGGTTCCCCCGGTTATTTGTTCAGCAGACTATTATGCCCAGAAGTGTCGTACCTGAGATATATTATTCGTCTTCATTTCTGTCAGCAAATCAAAGCCATGCCGGACGGTGACAGCGGGCTGTCCAGCCAATAACCCAACGCGCATGATGGAAAGTCGAATACGAGTTAACCAATCTTGGCAAGTCTGACGGTTTGTATAGAAGAAGGTTCTGATTACCTTTGTAAATGGAGAGGGAGAAATCTCACTTACTGCTTCTTTACTCACAGATGTACAACAGAAAGGTCTACTTACATACCGTAAAAAAGAGTTTAAAAAAACCAACCAACCAAAACAAACCGGAGCTAAATCTATGAAAAGCAAGCTTGCATTGCACCATGGAGCCTAATTGTGGAGAGTCTATCTTCAGAAGGAGTTTTGTGAAGATAATCCCAATCAACGGCTGGTCTACTGACCAGGAACTGGATGTTTTAAGGCTACTGCATAAGGAGGAGGGGCGGGGACTGGAGTTACCTTCGGTGGGGACGTAAGAGCATTGGCGCACCCTTCATACGCATTATACATCAGTTTCTCCAAGTTCTCCAAGTACTGAAGGAGCAAAACCAGCCGCAATTGGTTGCTGCTGTGACCTTCGTCGTTGTCAGCTGTAGTCCACTGGCTGACATCTTGGTCAGGATTTAAGGTGTGAGCTGCAAGGCTTCTAATGATACCTGGAAGCAGAGCCCATCCAGAATAGATCAGGGTACAAGGTTTCAGACTAATCCTTTCTACTCGAACTTGAAAAGGGCAACCCCTTCATTGCAGAAAAGGTCGCATTACCACTCTGAGCGTTTTGAACTGACTCGTGCTGAAGGCACGGACATCCTTATGTTTAATCTTAACTGTATGTACAAGTTTACGAAAGTTGTCCATAGATGCATAATTATAATGACTATTTAAGTCTGATTTTATCTCACATAGGAAACAATAGGGATAAGGGTGTAACTAGCTAGCTAGGAAAATACTGGAAAAGAGCATCCCTCACAAAGATCTGATGAGAATATTCACTAATTTGTTTGTACAAAACCAAGGCTGCAATCTTATGTCTGATTTGCCATCCCATTAGAAAAGGTTTTTTTCATCTTTGATAACCAGACTAGAATGCATAGGAATTTTATGTATGCTGCGCCTTGGAAGTCTAGAAAAACAAATTCAATGAAATGTTTTTGTAAATTTCAGCAACACGTAGAATGCTTTTTAAAAATGCAATTGTACGTTACACATTTTAAGTTAAGGCAGGTTTCAATTTAAAAACATAAGCACGCTTATTTCCAAAATGCCCCTCAATTTTTGGGAAACACACATGCATACTGTTTATGAACATGTTTTAAAAATGTCTAGTCATCCATGGTAGAAAGTATGAAAATATACTACAAATCTTTTCAGGTTACCTTCAATAGTCTGGAACGTGTCCTGAGCTCTGCCTAGGGGTGTTCTTAATTTTGAAAGGACAGTAAATTGGGCTGCTTCCCAAATAGCCCACTGCCAAAGTACAGCCTCCGTTTTCAATAAATTGCGCGGAATACTGGATTGATCGTGTTTGTCCAATCTTTGGCAACTATAAAATAACCTTTCTAGCCAGCTCTCTTTCCTGAAACAGAATTGGTTGTTAAGGCAGGTGAGCAAAAGTTAACACAATATAACTGAACTGTATTTCATTTGGATGAAGAGAGGAATGTTATTTACAGTAACAGTGGCTGTATTCAGATACCAGTGGCTGTACTGAGATTTAATATCAAATAAAAGTACAGTTCTTCATTCTGTCTGTATGTCTCGGGGTGTCAGTTCCTTTCTTCCATCCGCAGCCACAAGCAAAACTTCTCGTAGAGGCCGAGTTATTTAATACATCATATTCTGTATAATTTCTCAGTAACTGACCACCTTCTTGCCAATACACCCATTTTTCCTTGCTCTTCCACCCCACCAAATAATGTTTGGTGTTTTTTTTTTGTAGCTTTGAAGTCTGCAGCTGCTTCTTACCCTGTTCGGTGAGAGCTCCCATACAGGATGAAACTGATGATATCAGAAAAGTCTTGTGGGTGGAATGTATTGCTTGGAGCTTTGCTCATGTGTCCTCGAATGGCTAGGGAGATTTCTTGAATTTCTGCATGGTGGTGATTGCTATCAAAAATTACACGGAAAAAAAGCACAAATTGTTTAGTGAGAACTTGGAAGGCAAATATACAGACCAACGCTTCCTCCCGGCTGTCACCTGTAAATGTCAACCCTTCCTCCACACTAAAAAAAATGGCTTTTACATGGGCCTCACATTATATACACGCGGTATGACCGACCACCTGGTACGCAGAAAAGGTAGAAAAAGACCTCTGACTCAGAGAGCAGCCTATTAGACACTTCACATCCTGAAGAATATATCTCCCAAACCATGAAATTCTCACCATGGATTGGGAAAGGATCTAGGGCTGTGCTTCTCAACCTTGGCAACTTTAAGATGGGTGAATTTCAATTCCCAGAATTCCCTATCCAGCATGCAACTGATCTTAAGGTTAGAACTGGAAGTATCTGACTACAATATGTCACTTGATCTTGTTTTTCCACGCACCAATTGTAAGAATTTACACCCAAGGCAATTCACTTACTTACCTTAGTATGACATCCAAAGGAATAGACTTTAAGAGCTTCCCAAATGCTTGCCTTATCCGAGCAACACTGTGGACCAGCTGAACGCGGCATACGTCAACGCACCTGTGCCATAAAACAGTGAAAACAACACAGTAACACAGGCACTCACACAACAGCTGAACAGAACAATGAATTTGCAAAAGGTTAATGGACTAAATACCTCTGGAGTAAGTCTTCTGGGAGAGAGGATGACAAAGCATGAAGACTGTTGCATGCTTGGAGACAAATGTTAACATCTTCCAAGAGAGCTGTGTTTTGGAATTAAGGCAGTTTTATTATCCATCAGAATATTATCTGTTTGTCTTTTAGCAATGACTGTGAACATTAAAAGGGTATTTAAGAGCTACAAACGGCAGTAGTTGTACTTAATTTCCTCAATTTTTACACATTTTAATTCCTAGGTATCTTCAGTTTAAGTTACTTACTGTAACCAGTCTAGGGAAAACTAAAGTATTAAGTTTGCAGAGGGGTAAAAAGTATTTTTAACAGATCAGAAAAAAATGTATGCATTATGTTATTAAGAATATAATTTATATTTTGGCAAGACTTTATTTAACTAATGGAAACAATGAATGGTGATTTATGCTATGTTGTTGACTGTAAAATGTTCTCAATTAAAGAAATATAAAATGCAAGACCTTTGCTAGTTTTGTAAGAACAGATTCACAAGAAAATTGGTACACATTTTGCTTATCCCTTTTTAAATTAGAAAAGTCAAACTCTTACTGTTTGCCAGAAGTCCTTTGCAAAACTTATGGAAGGAGGGGAGAGAGAACAAGGGCGCGTAGGTCTCTGATTTCTTCATCAGAACAGCTACTTCCAAAGCCCAAGTCATGAGCAATTTCCTAAAAACACAAGCATTCTCTTCAATTTTTATATTATGTATAAAAATTATATATTTCTCCAGACTAGCTGTGCTTTTTAAAGATGGCAGTTTCAAATGACAACTTTAAGCATGTTAGCTGTGGAATTCCAGGGATTGAAGTCCACACAACCTTAAAGTTGCCAGCCTTGAAAAACACTGCTCTGGAGTTAAATTTGATAGCCAAGATTTAAATGAAAACCAGGCACATATTACAAATATCCAGGAATCTAACTCCTCTTCCTGAGATAAGGAAGGTAAGGAAAAGATCCCTGAAATATTATCAAGTTTCTTCCCCGCCCTCTTTTCACATGCACTAATCAATAATTATTATTGGTCATTTTATTAGAGAAAACAGTATTTCGACTGGATGAAACTACTAGTCACCTGGTATCATGGGTCAGGTTATCCTTTTTAAGTAAAAGTCCCAGGAGATTTACAATGATAGAGAAATGTTTCTTTGTAGCTGTGGTCACAGTGCTTATGACAGCCCCATCAAACAAAGAAGGAGACGAGGAGCTGAGACTGCTAGATATGAAGTGGTCATGCCTGGAAAAGGGAGAGAATTAGATTTTAGTCATACAACCAGGCTAAATACTGTATATTTGGGGAGGCAATACGTGTTGTGGTATGTTCAGAATTGTTAAAGTTGTTGAAACCCAAAGCTCAACATTTCCATAGACGATTATTGGACCATCTTCAATCGCTACCTTCTACAATGCAGCATTGATAGTCCCACTACGTTGACCAGACCAAGAAATCAACTCCCCAAGAAGGCTGTACAAAAAGAATCTTGCCCGTTTGATTTTGCTTTACTTCCCCTTCCCCAGCTTTTCTTATACTCACATAAATTGTGGGGGAGGAGGGGGGCTGTTTGTTTGTGTCACTTGCACACATCCTTCTTGTTTTTGATTTAAGCCATTTTTCCCCTTACAATGAGTCTGGTCTATTTCTTCCCTACTCTCTATGTATCAATCCTTCCCTCTTATCAATAATGTTTCCTCTCTCTTTTAAAGGCTAATTCTTGACAACCAAGCATCGCATTTCCTTCACAAAGAAGAAAAAAAAACCTGCACAGATTCTAAGGTTCCCCTTTTAATTCTTAGAAAATGCATGAGTTCTCCCATCCAGCATGTGCAAAGCCTTGGTTATCCTTTCATGAAATATATTTTCCAACAGGGGTCTTACAGTGCAGCCTCTATTATCAAGTAAGGGAGATCTTGGAGAACGCACAGCAGCTCTTACAGCAAGGACTGTTTTTTAAAGAGTCCAGTAGGATCTCCCCCCCTAGGAGAACAAAATTGAAACCGTTTGTAAACTGATGTTAAGTACCAGAGTTTCCTATTTAAAAACAAATTGCTTCGCACCTGGTGCAGTGTGAATACAGGGTGTACAGCACCGCATACTGGACAGCTGGAAAGTGAACGGCTATGTCACTGTGGGCCACCATCAGATTCTTGCTCAGCAAAGCGAAGACCGTCGGGGACAGAGCCCACATCTGGCAAAGCAAAAGCCACAGTAGAGAGTAAAGCATGTATCGAAATTATACACCCAGAACTGGAGTTTTTAAAATTCGAGGAACAATTTAATTTCTAGAACCCTCTCCAGTAATAAATACAGACGAAGGCTAGAGCAGTGGTGAAAAATAGCTTACAAACTGTGATATAAAGGATGGGGCAGAGACAAACCTGCATACTTTACACAAATTTTTGAAAAAAGCCAAAACAACTAGACACAGAGAGAGTTTTTCCCTCCAGACCATCACTCTGCTGAACGCCTAATTATTACAGTACTGTCTGTGTCTGTGTATTTACCCATCTACTGTGGCTGTAATATTATTCATCCTTCTTACTATCTTCTTTACTCCCCCTCTTGTTGATGGTGTTATTAGGATGATTATCCTTGTTCTGTTGCTTTGCATGTACACTGAGAGCTTCTGTGCACCGGAGACAATTTATGCATTTACTTCCAATGCAAAGGGAAACACACCAATGCAGAGACATACATGGAGAATACAAGACCTGCTCACTGAAGGGGTTCTAGAAATACTGCCACAACGAAGAGAGGGTCAACTTATTCTCCAAGGCCCCAGAAGGCAAGAAAAGAAACAATGGATGGAAACCAATCAAGGAGAGAAGCAACCTGGAATTAAGGAGAAACTTCCTAGCATGAGAACAATTAACCAGTGGAACAGCTTGCCTCAGAAGTTAGAGGTGCTTCATCACTGGAGGGTTTTTAAGAAGAGACTGGACTGTCACTTGTCTGAAATGGTACAGGGTCTCCTGCTTGAGCAGAGGGTTGGACCAGAAGACCTCCAAGGTCCCACAAAGGTACATTTACTTTGCATGATGGGTGCTCAAGACTGCTTTACATTTTCCACAGCCACATCAGTTTGGAAACACAAAAATCATTCACACCCCAACTGTAGAGATAACTCACCCCAATCAATGAATTTTTGGCATTTCCAATTGTAGTCAGCGCACTGAGATCAAATATGACAACAAACTTTGCATTGGCCACATCAAAAATGTGGCTCTTGAAAGCATCGTGGAGAATTTCTGAACAAGCTTGGGGAAGCTGCAGGCTGCAAAGGAGACTGTTCAAGGCGCATGCCATTTCGCCCAGAATCAACTTGTAGGCTGTTTCCAAAACGGGAATGTTCTTTAAGCTTAGCACGGCTTGATATACAGCGTGTGCTGCAGCAACAACCTTGAAAACAGAAAAATACAACATGTCAGGAAGGTTCCTGCCCATTCAACGTTTCCTGTAACTCACTCCGATGCAAGACATACTTCAAGCCACAGTTAAGTTGCCTTCTCTATAGCTAGGTGTGATGTCTCCGCTGTGACTGATTTGCTGATGCAAGAATGAAAGGATAGGTGTTCTCTTAAATCTAAAGGTTATTCTTCAAACAAAATCTTCTAAGGCAAACAAAATTGCATGTGGCGTGAAATTTAATTTGTTACTTACCTCTTTTTCCTTATGGTAGCGAAGCGTAAGAAGCTTAGATTCTGGTATAAACAATTTCTCTATAAATGATGATGGAAGTTTTGTATTTATTTGTTCAACGATCTAGGCAAAAAACGGGGGGGCATTAATATTACGTGAGTAAACTTTGACTTAAATCTCTAAAATGTTGCTTCCTATTAAACCAGTGTATTTATTTATTCATCAAACAAAAGTTATAAATTTGAACCAACTAAATGTAAAACTAAAATGTGACAGGGATGATAGGCATGTTAGTGCACTTACGCACACCCCCTTAAGAACCTCTTAAATATGGGATGAGGTCCACAAAAGTTAGGTTGGAATTAAAACTATAAAATTTAGTAGCTTTTATCTACTAAATCCCACTTTTCCTGGGTGGAAAATCCAAGGCAGCTCTCTCATTTGCTCCCTTATTTTCTACTGCTTATTAGTAGCAGGAGAAGATTTCTACCTGGCTTACCAATTCTTTTAAAAATAATATTTGACAAGCCCTACAAATAGTTATAAAGGACCTGTGAAACATAACAACAATCACTGGCATCAAACTATAGCAAAGCATATTTAATATTTATTCCCAACTGGTCGCCTTAGTGTTATTATATCCAGTAGGAAAATATATTGTTTTTTTTCTTCATTATATAGAGAACATAATTTGTACAGCATCCTGACAAGAACAATCCCAGTTTTTAATAGATAGCAAACACCAATTTGTTTAAAGCCATAACATGTATCCCTTAAAACTCAAACAAAGCCAAAGGATTAACTTTAGGTTCCCAATCTGCTTCTTTTTTTAATCACTCGTGGTCTTACATTTTTTTTAAATGAACAAAACTGTTATCATTAAATGCAGATATTATGAGGATTGTATGTACCAGCATCAATAAGTTCAACACCGAGATGATATAATCAGTACCACAAATCTGACAATTTTCAAGTTGATCTAATCCATAAGTGATGATCATATCGCAATGTATATTCATGCTGGGATCCAGACTGCCAAGCAGGACACCGACACACTCATTGGCAGCAGTCAAGACCGTCTCAGAAAAAAAGACCTGGTTGGCGGCCGTCACACACCTCATTACTCTGTACAAAACCTATAGAAGGGGGAGAATTCAGTTACAATTAAAGTACGCTTTGTCATGCCTTTGAACTCACGCTGCCCGTCTGAAGATACTTTGATCGAGCATATTCAATATTTTTTGTTAATTTTTTGGTGGCGTTCATTAAGCAAATGCCGTGGTTGTTAAGCAAACCAATGGTTTGCTATGGACGTGGTTATGCAGAAAAGCAACAGTGTCTTTCAAATCCGGTCACGTGACTGTGGGATGCTACAAACGGTTGTAAAATGAGGCCCAAAGCTCAGTCATGTGACTTGGGAGGGGGCAGGCCTTTGGGATTTTCAATCCCAGTCAGAAGTTGCTCCAAGGTCAATCTGTTGCAACTTTGAACGGTCATGTTGAGGGCTACCTATACACAATGAGGTGTGTAAAATGAAAGCAACACATTTTCCCAGTTTTACACCAGAAAACGGAAGTCAGGATTATTAAATGTTTCGATTAGCTTGGCGTGATTGGCCAATGAAACTGCTCAACCCCCTGAAAGAGACTTACATCGGTTACGTATCCTTCGGTAATGGGGGGCCCTCGGATGGGACTGAACCGCTCCCCAATACTCCTCACCACTGTGCTGAACACGCGAAGCAGAGCTGCCAGTTTGGGCAGCGAAACAGAAGGAGGAGGAATATCTTCATCAACGGACTCTCCGGAAGCGACATGGCCGAGATCCTACGTGAAGAAATATATACAGACGGTCCTCGTTGAGGTTGTGCTCACAATGGCAAGCTGTGCATTTTTAACGTACAAGGGATACGGCTTTTGACCTCCTTAAGTCTTCAAATCTCTCTGCTTACACATGTTTCTTTTCATGCCAGTAAAACTCCTACAGACTTCAGGGATCCATTTAAGTTGTATAGGAGTTTAGCAAGGGTGTGTTTAAAGAAATATTTCTCAATCTTGTCAACTTTAATATGTGTGGACTTCAGCACCCAGAATTCCCAGCCAAGCAAGTTTAAGTCGCCATGGTTGACAAATACTTGTTTAAACTAATCTTGTGGGTAAGTTTAAGGAACAAGCCAACCACAGCAGCAGATAATTCACGACATAAAGGGTGTGTGGAGATTTTCAATCGTCCAGGGCATGGTCGTGCCAAAGATTTTCCAAAAGGAAACTGGACATTTCTCCCCCACTCCCCTTGAAGACGTTTTGCTTCTTATCCAAGAATCTCAGAATGGAAAAAGCTTCTTGGATGAGAAGCGAAATGTTTTCAAGAAAAAAAAAAAGAAAAACACTAAGGAAGTCCAAATTGTCTTTTGGAAAAGCACCCTTGGGACATGACATAAAGAGGCACAGAAGAGGAGAGCCCTTTCCTAAGAGTGAAAGAAGATCCTTTAGGGGAATTAGCTACTGTGTTCATTGTATTCACAGAGACAGAGATAAGAACTTGAGTCAGTCCTTAGAAAGTATCTCACTTTCCCCCCAGCATTTATTCTGATTCAAGACTGATGGCCTCATTACCTCAGCATAAGCTTCCATATCCTCTAGAAACTGACCCAGGAGTGTGGTAGAAAAGGCCAGGTCAGCTACCCAAAATGGTTCCAAACTCTGTAACCATCCTGCAGAAAGGGCCGGAGCAATGAAAAACATGGTAAGGTTAAAGCTACATCTGGTTCATCTAAAAAAAAATAAAGTGGCATAAAAATTAAGCAAGCAAAACTACCAGCACTAATAAACAATGCAACGACGGTGCAGAAAAAATAAACACTAGTTACATTTTAGTTAACAGTGTCTATATTGATATAAACAAACTAAATCAATGTTACACCTATTACAGCTATTCAAAAGGAGGCAGGCAGGCAGGCAAGAAAAAAAAAAAGAGTGAGGGGGGAAAGAAGGAAAGAAAGAAAGAAAGAAAGAAAGAAAGAAAGAAAGAAAGAAAGAAAGAAAGAAAGAAAGAAAGAAA
>JANHFL010002772.1:115345-128234 GCA_032468155.1 Oxyrhabdium leporinum | reverse complement strand
CCAGGATCCATTTCAATCCCTTCATTGGTAATTCTATAGCCCAAATAGTCCAGAGCTTCCTTATGGAACTCACATTTGGATAGTTTAACATACAGCTTAGCGTCCAATAATTTCTTCAACACCTGTCTTACCAATTTTACATCCGCTTGCATTGTCTCTGAGTAAATTAAAATGTCCAAATAAACTAGTACTCCTTTGTATAAATGCTCATGGAGCACTTTGTTTATTAACTGCATAAACACAGCAGGTGCCCCCTGTAATCCAAACGACATGACTTTAAATTGGAATTGCCCAAGGGAAAGTTGAATGCTGTTTTCCACTCATCTCCTTCTTTGATTCGTATTCGGTAATACGCTTCTCTCAAATCCAACTTTGTAAAGACTCTCCCTTTGCACAAATGATTCAGCATACCCCTCATGAGGGGGAGGGGGTACTTATTTTGCACACACACTCCGTTCAGACCCTTAAAATCCACGCATAATCTCACCTCCCCCCTTTCTTTTCTTTAAACAACACAGGAGCCGCTACTTTCGATTTCACCAGCTTGATAAATCCACGGGCCAAATTGCCATCTATGTACTTCCGCAGCTCTGTCATTTTCGCCGGAGTCATTGAATACAGTTTCGGCTTTGGTAATACGGCTTTGGTAATACCTCCCCTGGTTCCAATTCTATAGCACAGTCCGTATTTCTATCAGGCGGCAGGATATCACATTTCCCTTCGTTAAAAACTTCTGCAAACTCACGATACTCCTTAGGGATTCATTGCTCTCCAGGTAAACTTTCTCCAGCTGCTGACATTGTAGCCGTAACCACAGGCGTCTTATGAGGAGGCGCCTTCCTTCCTTCCATTGGAGGGGTAGGCAACGGATCCAATCTTAATATGATTTTCCTGAGCCCCTCTTCCCATCAGATCGAAGGCTCCCACTTATCCAACCAGGATAATCCCAACATCACTAACTCTGACATCTTCGGAGCCACAATAAACCTAATAAGCTCCCGATGTTCTCCAATTTCCATTTCAACTAATTCAGTAACTTTCGTTGAGGGGACACCGCCGATTAATGACCCATCTACTTGTCAAAACTTAATGGGGCTTTTCAGCGGTATAGTCTTTAGCCCCAAACGTTCAACTAACGGTTCCCCTATTAAGCATCTGGTGCAGCCTGTATCTATTATCGCCTACAATTCTCCACTCCTTCCTGAACAGCGGACGGTTAACTTAATTTTTATGGAAAAAGGATGAATATCTCCACTCACTATCGGGTCCTCCTCTCCGTCGCTCACCTTCGGAATCGCTGCCACCAGCTTTGCATGATCCATTTCCTAATTCAAGGGAGGCGAATCAGTTACTCTCCACACCGCTTTCACTGCACCCGGTGGTTTCTTCGGAGGAATCGTCTTCCTAGCCATCCCCCTGATTGATGCACTGGCAGGGGCGCTAGGCAATCTGCCGCTTGATGTCCTGGCTTGCCACATAGGAAACAGCTCAGGATAGCATCTGGATTCCGGGATCCTGACCCAGTAGGACCCCACCTAGGGGGGGTTTTCTTCGGAACGCTTTTCTTAAGCAGTCGATCTGGTGGCATCATTCTCCCCTTCGGATACAGATTTTGCTCCATCGCACACGTGGTTCTGTACCAATCTTGCAATCTCTCTGGTAACCCTCTGACATTACACGATTTTTTCACTTCAAGATCAATTGCTTCCTTGAAGTAATGCAGGACTATACACTCGGGCCAATCTCTCAGATAGCTTGCAGCTCTTCTAAAGTCCCACACAAATTCTTTCATGGGTCTTCTTCCCTGCTTCATCGTCTTAATCAGTTCTTCATTTTCTTCCTTCAGATCCGCATCATCGAACCTAGTTCGCATTCCCTCCAGGAAATCATCGTAATCATCAAGTTCTGGAGCCCCGTCATGATGAAGTTGAGCCACCCATTCCGCAGCATCACCTTCATTCATTCCCTCTGCGATGGTTCGGATCAGCTCTCGGTCATTTTGGAAGTGATGACCATTTCCCTCCACAAAAGCTTGTACTCTTGCCACGAAATAAGCCAGCTTCCCCAGACTCCCATCATAAGTCGCCCAGGGAAGAATGTAGGCAGAATGCTTCTATGATATGGAAACCATATCTGATTCAGAATGCACATGTACTTTTATTATGTGTGATGATGTTGGCTGAAAATAGAAATGATTTGAACAAAATATAATCGCCCTGGTCCTAGATGGTTATATTTGATATGGAGAATGGAGTCAACAATCGAAAATTATACATAAACAGTAAAAAGAAACAGATAAAAGTTTTTGTGTCTTGGTAGAATGTTTACTAAAAACTGAAGGAGAAACTTTGTAACATGCAAACGCTGGTGGAAAGATAGTCAGTGATCCGCTGCAAGAAATGAATGAAAGAAGCCAAAATAACCGTCTGAGAGGGTGCTTCCATCCACCTTGTTATACGGAAGTAAGAGTTGGGTATGTCAGAAGAATAGTATAAAACATTAGGATTTTTTTATTTGAGTAGTTTGTGCAGTATAATAAAGAAGAGATAGGATGTGTGATAAAACAAGAAGAGACAGAATTAGTGGATGCTCAATTAATGTGAATTGAATACCAAAGACACATGTGTATGAGAGAACTACATCCAGATGTTTTAGTCAAATAGAAAGAATAAACAAATATGAAACTGCAAAATAAATATGTGAAGGCGAAGTAAGTAGATAGAGAAGGAAGAACAGGAATGTCTTAATTGGATGGAGCTGAGAAGATCCTTAAAAAGACCTCCTTTCCCTGCATACCCCCATCTCACAAAATTTTACATAAGTATATAAAATCATTTTTAATAATGTAAGTATGAGGTGCTGTAGGATCTAAAGGATAGAGCTGTGCAATTTACAACATATGGCAGTTCACAAATTGGTTAAACTATTTTTTTTTTTTAAAATCCAAAAGATGCTAGATGGTAGTGATCTATTACAATACTCAAAGAATTTCTCAGAGGGGGGAAATATGATCCCAAGTGGTCTGAAAGAAAGAAAGTATCTTCATGCACAACCTGCTATATCATAAAAGGTTGAAGTATCCCCAGTCACTGAGTTCCTACACAGATAATAAAGAATAATGAGTTTGAGCACAGAGAAAATAAATCACACGTTCATGCAACTTCTGCCTAAAGACCAATGTCTTAAGAGGTAATCTAATCCCAAGCAAAGCTCTCATCATTTCCCCAAACATCTCCATTTCTGACAGTAATTTTAGATGTTTACTAAAGCTATTGAAGAGATGATACATCCACCTCTTTTCCCCATTCAGATACAGCAATGTCTTCTCTCCCCATGAAGATTTTTCTTTATACAGAAGAGGAAGAGGCTGGGACACCTGTCATTGCTTTATATAATAGAAACCGTCAACTCAATATTGATTCTGCATGAGATGAATAAAGGTGCATTCCAATCTGGGAAACCAGTTGTCATTCTGGTGTATGCAGGCTGGCATCATAAAATACCACCTTGGTGGAAGAAGGACAACCACCCTCCTAAATACAACTAGTTTAATCCAGTGCTTGACTGAATTAGAGGGGTCACTGGTCTGGTCCATAAGGCTCTTCTTAGGTTCATATGAAATCCATGCACTCATAGTAGCAGCAACTAGACCAGGGCTGTCAAACTCATAGCCCATGACCCAGATGCATCATACGCTTGCCACACCCCCTCCCAGTTTATCAAAGGGGGGGGAGTCACGATACGTCACGTGATGCCGCCGTAACAACACAACTTTGACACCCCTGAACTAGACTGATGAAGCTTAGGTCATTTGGACATTTTTTTTCAAATGATGAAAGCATGCAAAGAATTACACAAACTGGTACTTTCATCCATGATTATCCTGTTGGCTGCATATTCAGCAGCTAAATGAAGAACCCCTAGACATTTACCAGATCTCCATGTAATATGGATTTCTGGATCAAAGAAGCCCCAGCTACAACTAAAAAAGATTACACTTCATCAAAATTATCAGAATAAAAATAACACAGTGTCATCTAAGAAAGAAATACAATTGAACTAATCTGAAGTTTCTTTAGCCCTCTCTGAATTTTTAACATATATATGCTATCTAAATTATTTCTGAAACATGCTTCAGAACCAACATTGTTATATATTCTGTTCTATTTGTGTCACTTCTGCTCATAGAAGATAATTTTCTTTATGGGTTATGTGTTGGTAACTGTATTTCTCAACCTGCAACAAATTTGTTCAAACAAACCCCACCTGCTCCCAAACATAAAAGATAAAGTGAATCAAGGGGCTACACATTTGTCTCATTTTGCTTAATACTACATTGGCAGGAAACCATCAGAACAATGACAGGGAGAAAGATGGTTCATGGAGCTTTTCATGTCACCCTAAACCACCTATTTTTCTCCTCTCAAAAACAGTGCAGGAGAGAACCAAACCTTAACCAATCTACCTTGGAACAACTTAGCAGAAGTATCGTCCTTATCTGTCTTATTTGCAGAACTGTGATAAACCTATGGTAAAATTCTTAGGTGACATCCCTGCTAGCCCTCTAGAGCGTCTTCTAAAATTGTCCAACCATTGTTAAGTGGATGTAATAATAAATGGATGCAATAGGTTTTATATCATCTCAGGTGATGGCTGAGTGATGCAAGATGCGGTAAGTGATCAACGGGAAACTATTTTTATTCAAAAACTGTTTTACCTTCATCTACATGAGTTTATCAATTATAAAAAGCTTATGCAATAATAAATTGTCAGCATTTAAGATGTTACAAGAATCTTGGGTTGTGTTCAAGTAACCAGCTTACCCGGATCACTTAAAAACGTAGCAGCATCATGCTGTTATTGCTATTAAAATCCAACAGCTCACCCTGAACAATTTGCAAAACATTTCCCTAAGGTACTAGTGGACTCATAATAGCAGCAGAAGGAAACAGACATGTCCATTGTATAGCACCAGCACTTGGAAATGGCCAGGTATAGTTATCGCAACTCATCTGCCCAATCAAATCAACTGATCTGTAGAGCCAGCAAAGACTTGGTTAAGTTTATAGAACTACAGCTTGAAACTTCCATCTTCCAAGTATGTAATTTGTTAAATAGGAGAATGACTCTGGAGTTCCTTTCTTCACTCTGATTTCTTTTCCTTGGTGTATCATACTTTGAAACTTCATTTTCCCAATAGCTGGAGTATCATAAAGAGAGACATTGAAACATTTCCAATGCTACTTGTTGCTTTCAGGTTATTCAGAGATCCAAAACTCACAGAAATACAGGCTTACAACATTCATAACTTACCTTCTGAACTAAAAGCTTAATTGACTCTCAGTCAGACACAACCCTACCCTATTTATCCAAGTCTATCTGGACAGATTTGATTTGAGAAATCCACTATTCACAGTATCTCTTTCTAGGGGAGAGTTCTGAAGCATTATGCTTACAACTTATGACTTTTGATAAGGCTGGGATAATCAACATTTCTCCTGCCTCTTAGAACTTACAATTTTTCCATTTGTCTGGCATGGCGTCATGGAGTTCAGAAGGCAACCATCTCATGCATTACAAACCATGTTTTGTTGTAAGACCCATCTCTTATTTTCATAACTATTAATTGTTAAGTCCTCCTAGAGATTTCCATTCTAGAATTTTTCACATACTGCCGCAGTTGAAATCTTCCAGAAATCCTTCTGCCTCTCTGATATACTTTAAATACTCTGTGTTAGACGTAGTAATTCACAACTTCATACTAATATATGGAACAATATATGATAACTGCATAGGGACTCTGGTAACAATATGATCATACATTAAGGGCCTGCATTCTGCTTTGGATTGACCCTTCTACCTCACAGGACTGAATATTTTTCACAGTGCAAACACAGTCCTGATCTCCCTGCTTTGTACCAGGAGTATGAATATCTGTAGGACAACCTGAGGGAGCAATATATGAGCTACCTTTTATGCCATCCAGAGTCACTTGGGATAGTGAGATGGGTGGCATACAAGTTAAACAAAGAAGCAAATAAATTAAGTTTTACCGGCAGATAGATATAACCAACAGGCAACTTGTTGGAGAGAAAGAAGAAAAGAAAGACTGGAATTTGGACTTGTGGAAAACTTGTCCTGGTGAACCTTCATCAAGTTTATTTTTTTAATGCATACAGTCTGGGATCACTCCCAAAATCTTACTTTTTCATCAGAAAACACAGATTACAATACGATGAATACTTCAAATAAATAACAGGTACATGAGAATTACTCTTGTTTTAATGTTTGGGTCTTTTAAACATAATTATTGTAGTTTGTGTTCAAAATTATTATTTGTGGTTATCATTTTCCTTAAGAACCTAGCAATATATTCATATGTATGTATGAAGATCAAGTTCTCCAGCACCCTACACCCGATGTTTAAGTCTAGCATTCCTGCCTTAGCACACAGACAGAAAGGATTCCCCTTAGGTTTTGACGACAAATGCTCTTTGATAAACCTTTTCATCTGACAAAACATCTAACCCAGCCTTTTCCAAGTTAGGATTTTATGTAGACATCTTGGAGTATAAATTCTCTGACTACAAACCAGGTAGTTGGAAACAAAGATCATTGTACATCAAGACACCTATCTTTAGAAAAGCATCTAAGATTGTTACTAATAGTGGCAAATTGCAAGATTGTGTGCTCTGAGAAGAAGCCCTCCATTTTATACATCCTGAACTGATCAATAATTTCCCTATTATTCCCTACACACCTTGGCATTTATGGCTGTAGTTGCAGTATGATTCATTGATCTTATTCACAGCATGGGTGTTTATTTCAACAGTAAAATGTAGAGTTTGTACATTCATCTGAGACTGAATTAAGACAACTTCTGCTATCTCCAGTGGTGGGGAAATTTGTGTGTCTATAGATGTACGTATGTGGGTACATGCACCGGAAGAAAGAAAAAGAGCCAGAATTGGCACCGAGACTGGAAAAAGGATTCCATGACAGCATGCCATTCAGAAAAAAACTTTTCTCTAGTTGTAACAAGCATTACATTAAATGCCAAGGACTCATGAACTGGAATAAGAAATTATCCAGGGTGTAGGTAACACAAGGATGCTGAACAGAGGTAATTAACCCTGAAATAACTATTATAGAATGTAGAGGTCATCTAGTCCATTCCCCATTCAACGTGGGAATCCCTGAACCCCTAACTGACAGATGGCCATCCAGATCCTATTTGAAAAACTGCAGCAAGAAGGAATTCACCACTATATGGACAGTTTCACGACTTAACAACTTCATCAAACTCTTCCTAATGTTTAGTCTGAATCTTTTTTTCTGGTAATCATGAAGACAAAAGAAAAAGTCCAAAAGTTAACAACCTAAGTGAACCTGACTTTTTCCCCAGTCTAGCCCACTGCCCCAGAGTCTAATGGTCGCCATCCATGTACTAGCTAGTTAGTGGATGCTTAACTTTTGATATCAGCCCAGGTCACCTGGGTACTGCCACCTAGTTGGGAACTATGACATAGGCGTAAATAAAAAAAGAAATACAGTATACATTTACATTCTCATAATGTTATTTCTTGACTTATTAAAATTTACAATCCGTCAGCTAACAAAGTTTTCTACAGTCATTACGGTAACCTCTGTAAGGAGGATCTATGATTGATTTAGGAATCTTCCTGTAACATATAGCTCATTCTCATACTTAGCGGATTTCAGCAATGGAGCAAAAAAAATGAGAAAACTAATAGGCCTTTGAGGTCCACAGAGAGGTTGGCCATTTCTGATTTAGAAATGTTTCCCTTTGAATGGCAGAAGCAAATCCCTCTTGACTTCACTGTGATCAGATCACAGGGAGCATCTTTATTTAAAGTTGGAACAGAAGACTCATTCTGGGGAATCACATTCTCCAATGCCAAAAATGGCCCTGGCCATTGTTTTTCTCTCATTCTCCTAGTCCATCTAGCCAGAATCCTAGCCCATTTTTGCCAGAATCACAATGGTTTGCCATGGGCTGATGAAATAGGACTGAGGGCGATAGGTTTCCAACTCAAGCAATGCAACAAAAGGAAAGAAGAATGGAAGAGGAAATTTCTACAGTAGGCTCAATCCAAGAATCTAGATTGGAAGTAATCTCATTGTATTTGTTTATTATTTGTTTATTTTCCATATTTATTATTTTTATAAACAACTCAAGGTGGTGAACCCATCCTACGCACCTTTCTCCTCCTATTTTCCCTACAGCAGCATCTCTGTGAGGTGGATTTGGCTGAGAGTGACTGGCCCAAAGTCATCCAGCTGGCTTTCATGGCTAAGTCAAATGTTACAGGACATCTAGTCCAATCCCAAGACTTATGAAAAAATCCTCATAGTACCCCAGACAAATTACTGCCCCCAAACTTTCAGTGATGAAGGACCTAATATTTCAGGAAGCAGGCTGTTCCACTGCTTAATAGATCTCAATGGCTCCTGCATGACAAATTGTACTACGCGTGGATTTTAAAGAATTGCCCATGAGTGTCTTTTCCCCACAAGATTTTAATGTCAGGGTTCCATCTAAGTTCCAATAGTCCATTCAGCACTCAGACAAGATTATATTCAAGTAAGAATTTATTAAAGAAACCATGTTGGTACATCTGGGAAAAACCTGAATCTGAAGTCCCAGGTTTTTCCCACCCAAAAGAAATCATAGAACCGCCTCTAAACCATCATCACATATCACATTCCCCAATCCCCTTTCAAATCCAACTTCCTGTCTCCTTTTGTCACTCCTTGTCCAGGTGCTGGTCAGAATGGCCTTGACTCTCTTGGAAATAATTTTATTTTGTCTACTAACAACTCTAAGTGTATGAGAACAACCCACCACCCTGGTTCCCATGTTGTATTATGTTGCAGCCATAGAGGCCTGACAATTATGGCTTCCAAGGCTGACATTTAATTCCTAGACAACTTCCCAAGATATTTCTAGCCTCTTTCCTGCATTTCCTATTAGTGGGAGAATCAGTAGGCAGTCCTTCCTTCAAATTGTATCAGTGCATCTGTAGTTGCAATATACAAACATACTACCTTGCCTCTTTGATCATGCAAAGTACTATTTTAAATAACTACCGTACTTTGCTTAATGATGTATGGGGCAGAGGAGAGGGGGTAAGTATGAAATCTGCTTAGAAGTCAACAATATTTGATTTATTTCATGGTGGTTGGTACATTCAAATTTAAGAGTCTTGCAGAGACTTGACTCCTGTTTCTAAAAAAGCTGAAAAGTTGAAAATAAAAATACACTATATTTCATATTTCAGCCATGCACTGGCCTATGAAGAAACCAAAGGACTGAGGCTGTGGGCAAATGCTAAGCAAAATATTTTCTTCAAGAAATAAGCAGGAATAAGATATAAATGTGTATCTTTCTTGGAACACATCATTAGGCTATATAATTTATTGCTATAATTTCCAAATGGCCTTGAAAAATAAGAAACAAACACAACTACCTATAGTACAATTTTGAAAAACAAAAGAAGTTTCTAAACTTATAGATACAGGTAAATATTCAGATTATCAAATTTGTTAGAGATTCACAGAATTTGATTCTGTAAAACAATAACTTTACAGAAAACATTAATTATCTAACAATTTTTGGAATAATGCATTCTAAGAGAGAATTCAGTCATTTTTTCCTCTGATAATTAGAGCCATGTTCATATTTTGTACATTTCCTTTTCACATAAATGTATGCATTTTCATTTATTTTGTCAATAAGAATTACATTTATATGGCACCCATATGGTGATTCCAAATAGCAAACAGCATTAAATGAATAGACAACTACATAAATACTAAGTATATATGCAGTTATTAGCAAAATATGTTTTGAAAAATCACATGCCAGATGATAAATAGGAAAGCACTATCTTATTAATCATCCTATGCTTATGAGCTTCTCCAAATCCAGATAAGCACACTGGACTAGAGGCACTTCCGGTAACATTCATATATTCAGAAGAAGAAATAGAATGATAAATCATGGATCCCAAAAATAAAGTTCTAGGTTCCCCAAAGACAAAAGTTTGATAGTTCTTCCCTCTCCCAAGTCACACAATCTGCACAGGCAGATCAAGGGGATGCACACCCATGTTTATGTTGCACACCAGGAAGGGTGAACACTCCAAAGGAGTTCCATTCCCAAAGAGAGTCAACTACTTACCCATCCTTCAAAGCTGTCAGAAGACCCTGTGCCATGAAGCAGATCGTGAAAGGGCACCGTGCAATTGGCCACAAAGTCATCGTAGCCAATAGGGGTGCCATGGAAGACTGCCAGCTCCAGCTGGCGCCCATTGTTGACAGGGGCAGAAAACTCCTCATTGTAAGTAGGTTTGTTAGTCTTCTGCTTGGTGCTGGTTTGTCCCACACGTACCTGGTCCACACTCACTGTGATGTAGGGGTCCAGCATTTGGTACCCCTTTTTGAACAGGGAATGCCGGAGTGACCAACGGGTGGGCTGGAGCCCCACAGCCTCCCCAATGCGCACCTTCATGTACCCATTAAACTTCATTCCTCCGGACATGGCAGGTCCCAGCTAAGCCAAGACGAGGAGGCTTCCTCCTTATCAAATAGGAAACTTCAGCCTGGGGCTCTCCCGAGTCCCAGCTGACTTGAAACACTAGAGTCCTCACGGGTCAGGCTAGCTCAAGGTCCCCGATCTCCGACACATGCTGGTGTGTTCACACACAAGCACACACGCCGCGCAACTCAGTCCCTTTCTGCCTTCGCAGCCGGGAAGGAAATAAGCCAAGCTGCTGAATCACTTCACTCGCGGCTTTCTTCGCCTCCGGTGAGAGCTGCTGGGGTCATGGATCCAGAACACAAAGGAAAGACGAGGGGGGGGAAGCCATCGTTTCAGAACAGCCCCCGATTGCCGTCAGGCCCCCGAAATGCCTGCCGGCCCTCTAGCAACCGAAGCCTGTCCTGTTGTCCGGCTCAGAGGCTTCGGTTTCCTCCCGCCTCGTTCGTCTCTCTCTGGCTCGGTCGCTTCTCCACCAGCCCAGGAGAAGCCGGGAGGGTGGCTTTTCCCGTCGGCGCAGCTCCTCCGAAGCGCCGGCTCACCCACACGGCCGCCCGCGGTTCAATCCAGTCCTCTGTTCAGCCTGCCTTCGCTCGTTCCTGGCTGTCTCGGAGCAGCCTCGGCTGAGAAAAAGAGGCAAATAGTTATTAAAGGGAGGGAGACACCTGAGGGATGAGACTGAAGAAGGCAGGGCCGAGAGGCGGGGCTTCTCAGCCGTCCTGCAGGGACTTGTCCCGCGCCTCGGAGACAGCCCTGGGCCTCCGCCGCCCAGCGCTGTTTTGAAGGCGCTCCTCAGCCAGGCGCAGTTCCTGAATCCGCAACTCAAACCGTCCGTTTTAAACGTCCCAATAGAAGAGAATATCTGTAGCTCAGGGTTGCAATGAGGAGTCCTCGGTGCTCTCTGAACTTGATGGTTTGCTGGCGGACGCTTTATTACTCGACTAGGTAACAACATCAGACGTTACCCAGTCAGGTAACGAAACGTCTGCAAGCAAACCAACAAACTCGGATTCCACCGTTTTTACATGTTTTTACTGTCTCAGATCTTCTCAGGGCAGCCCATCTACCCATGGCCTTCACACAAAGTTTTACCTTCAGATTTCCCCCAAAAGGCGCCTCCCAAAGTCACATTTTAATCTCTACAGGCAATTTCCTTCTTTGGACAACCCCAGCTGGAAAATCCACTTCTTACCATCCTCGGTTCCAGCCCAAACAAATTAGTATCTAGTCAGAGGACAGGAGTGGCCACAAAGGCAGGATGATGGGACTTGTCTGATCTATTTTGAAGCTCAACCCACGTGGAGTTGACTCTTGTTTTAGTTCTGCATTTCAAAGAAAAGATTTTCCATTGCATCTTCAATTGTTAGTGAATCAAGTTGTAAACTTATAAATTTGATTCACGTTAGTGAATCTGTCTTCTAGACAATTTTTTTGACATTACTGGTACGATTTGGAGGGAAAGCATCTTGGTGTGTCTTCAAATTTTAATTCCAAGTTGATGAGCAGAGGTACTACTGCTTTGGGAATGAGGTCTACTTCAGTGACAGAGTTCACACTATGCTAACTAAGCCCTGGTTTGCTGAACAAACCACGGTAGCTATGGTCACACATATCAAGTTGGGATCAAATAATACCTAAGCCAAAACTAAAAATATTGCATTATAGTGCAGCAGTCATCTATTTATGTGGTGGTTAAGAACAACACAACTTGATGGCACATAATCATCATAATCAAGCTTTGGTGTGCCCAATGCATGGCTAACTCATCTCCCTGCTAGACCATCCTTCCATCAGACAACCAAAATTTGGGGGTAAAACAACTAATTTGAGAACTAGATTGCTGTAGCATATAAGATGCAGACTTATAAACTATACAGGTACATTTTTAAAAAATGAAATAGAAGCTACTGGGGAAGGCTGATCAAGATCAACAAGTAGGAATGGATGGTTTTATCTTTTCCTCCATTATTGGAATTTTGAGACATTCTTTTTTCTATTTCTTCACTCGGATCATTTGCATTAGGAGAAAATCCTCTGTTATGATCGAGATATTTTAGCCTGAAAAAAACAATTTCTTTAGGATTTTAGAAGATTCCTTTCCCCCTGCCCTAGTGAGAATATGTGTAGCTTAAGGCTGAGTTGTTGGGGCCTTGGCATTCTCTGAGCTTGCTTCTCTTCCTGCAGACGTTTTTTTACCAGTCTAGGTAACATTGTCAATGCATAGGCGAGTAGTTACAGCATATCACAGAAGTGAGAACACCCCCTCACATTTTGTAAATATTTAAGTATATCTTTTCATGTGACAACACTGAAGAAATGACACTTGGC